>NDGM010061162.1:0-13213 GCA_002564305.1 Octomys mimax | reverse complement strand
GAGCTAAATAAACCTTTCCTTCCTTCATTTTGAGTGTCGGGTATTTGTCCCAGCAACGGATAAGAGTAACTAAGACAAGCAGGGAGCCTTTGAGTCCCCTCTTTCAGAAGGACAACCTAAGGAATTGGTTCTACAGGATTCCTTCCATGGTACTCAGCTATCTGGGCACCTAGAGGCTTCTGCTGCCATGGTGCAAGGGGCTTGGGTACTGCCTGTGTTGATGGCAGGTCTTGTTGCTGTCCATGTGATTCTGGTTTTACTGGCATGCGGAATGCAAGAGTTGTGAGGTCATGAAGAGGCCTCCCGGATTGCAGAAGAAGGCTTGGACAGCCAGTCTGTGTGTCCTTGATGGGGCAGTGAGTGAAGCCACGAGAGTAAAGCTGGAAGTGCAGTGGAGACTCCAGGAAGGTGAAGATCCCAGGAATGTGGAACTTCTTCTGAAGAAAGCCATGGGCAGTGAGAGGAGCCAGCCCAAGAAAGGCCATGTAGACTGTAGCCAGCAAGGCCATAGGGGTGGGCCAGTCGAGGCCTCTGGAGTTCACATCTTACCACCGCTGGTCCCAGCGCTAGACACAGGGCCCCCGGACTTCAGGTTTGCCCTTGTGGGTCTTGGTCTTGCTTTGGTCCCAGTGCTTTCTACCTCCCTATTTCTCCCTTTCAGAATGGGAAGGTTTACCCTGTGCTGTGGACCACAGGCAGTGTTTAACTTTCTTTTTTCTCTTCAGGGCTTCATAGCTGAGTTTGTCTTGAGTCTTAGAGAGACTTTGGACTTGAACTTGTAAGCAGTGCTGGAATTGTTAAGACTTTGGCAGCAATTAGAGATGGGCTAAAAGCATTTTGCGTAATGAAATGGGCATGAATCTTTTGGGGACCAAGGGCTGAATGTTGTAATTTAGTATTAAAATGTCCCCCAGAAGCCTCATGCATTCAGAGGCTGGGCTCTTCTAATGATTGGATGTCTGTGGACGAGCACACTGATGAGTTCAGCAGCTGAGCACGCAGCTGGGAGGCAGCCTGAGCCCCTGCAGGTGGGACCTTGAGGGCGTGCCCTTGTCCTTGGCGCCTCGCCTTTCTGCTTCCTCTGTGATGCCCTTCCACCATGCTGCCCTGCCTTGGAGCTCACCAGCCATAGGCCTCTAAAAGCCATGAGTCAAAACAAACTTCTCCTTCAAGTTGTGGGTGTTAAGTGTTTTATCCCAGTGATGGGACAGTGACAAAAACAGAGGGGGCATCACCCACTCCTAATCAGGGAACAGGGACATTTGCATCCTGCAGTAGTGATCAAGATCTCTGCAGAGGCTATAGGGACGGCCATTGCTGTGCCCTGAGCTCCACCTCCCCACAGGCTTGCACCTGCAATATTCCTTATCTCCAGCCCCCTGCAGGTGAAGGCACATGTGCTCCCAAGGAGACAGCCTTGCTGGGGACTCTTGTCAGGCCCATTGTTCCTGGAAAGGGAAGCCACATTTCTTGGAGGGGCGGCAAGGGCCAACACACTCACCATACTTGACCTGGGCAATATCCCCTACCACCAGCGCAGCCACAGGAACCTGAAGGAGCTGCCCATTCCGGATGACTGTGAACTTCTGCTCCTGTTCAATGCGGCTCTGAAGGCCTCGAAACTGCTTCTCCTTGCTCCAGTCGTTGAAGGCTGTGACCAGCACCACGCAGATGACGGATAGTAAGATGGCAGCCCCCTCGATCCAGCCAGCCTCTGCTTCACCCTCATCTTCTGCCCCGCCAGACACATTCCCGCAGGCTGTGCCCAAGGACAAACAGAAGCAGAAAAGAAGTCATGCCAGTCTGGGCAGAGTCACCCAGAAGCCACCCTCTTCTCCTTCCTGCCCAGACCCCCGGGCCGCACCTTCGCTCTCCTCTCCAGGTGGTGCATAGAAGGAGAGGCCCAGGGACACGATGGCAGCCACCTCCAGGATGATGAGGGTCACGTCCTGCAGGGCCTCCCACACCAGCTGCAGGAAGGTCTTGGGTTGCTTGGGGGGGATGAAGTTCTGCCCATAGATCTGCCTGCGCTTCTCCAAGTCATTGGTGTTGTCTGCCAGGCCTGCATGGTGCCCCATGAGGGCGGCGGAAGCACAGAGGGACACGATGGGACAGGTCAGCCAGAACCATGGGCACCACAAGCACCCTCTAGGTGGTGCCCTGGGACAGGTCGGGAGCTGCCCAGGCTGGGGATACTGATCTCTCTGCAGACCCATGTGGGAGTGAGCATGTGGCCCTCTGTTGCCATGGCGGGAGGCTCCAGCCCAGGAAGAGGGGCTGCCAACCTCTTCCCGATTCTCAGGTGAGCAAAAAGGCTAGGCAGTCTTGGGGCCCCAGGGTCCCAGTCTCTGGGACCCCAACCCAGGCCATGGGCTTCCATCATCTACTCTTAGTTGATTCCTACCTCCCAACTGTCACTGAGCGGGGACTTGCCAGGCAAAGGGGGGTGCAAGGGAGACTGGGCAGGAGCAGAAGACAGCAGCCAGGGGCTCGGAGAGTTACCAATCAAAGGGGCACAGGCAACAACAGCCTGATTTCCCAGGGGCCAGAGAAGTATTAAGGCCCTCTCCGAAGAGCCACTGTGCTGGCCTGGGAAGATATGTCCAGCTGCAGACATTTGGGCTTGCACAGTGATCAGCCTGCTGCCAGATGCGAATATGGATCCAAGAGAGCCACGAAGCTTGGCCACACCCTGGCCCCATGGCCTGCTCTCCAAGGCTTAATCTGCACAGGGGACAGGGTCCAGGGCCCAGGGGGCAGAGGGGCAGTGGGCCTCTGGAGACAAAGGTGGAGGCCCACTTCCCAGAGAGACCGAGCATGAGAGCCACCAACTGGGGACCATGGGGGTCAGATGAGGGCAAGAAGGGACCCAGTAGAGGAGCTGGGGGGCCAGGGCTGCCTGGGAAGAGGCAGAGCCAGTCTTGGGGGCAGTGGCGAGGGCCTGGCCTAATGTCCTTGAGGGTGTCATCTTACTGGGGGCTGTGCCAGGAACCGAGCCCTAGGCGTGCAGTGACACAACTGCCTTGGTCGTAATGCCTTCCCCACAGCCCACACCAGCATCAGCCACTAGCCTGAGTGGGGGTCTTTGTGGGGGGTAGCATAGGTGGGCCCTGTGGGGCTGTGTACGTACATGGTGACTGCCAGGCTCAGTGGCCGTGGCCTCACCATGGTGGCCTTCCTCCCTGTCTGATTCTGTCACCCATCATTCCTGAAAGTGAGTGCCCACCGTCTCCAGGATGCCAGCCAGAGAATACGGAGGGGAAGGAGGAAGAATCAGAAGTTCTCCGAGGGAGGATCCCCTGGGTCTCAAGCAGGCCAAGGTCCTGGACCAGTGTCAGGGCTGAGGGGCTGAGCCCACGGCCCAGCAAGCTCCTGTGGGGCTCTGAGCCTCCATTCAGGCTTAGCTACCTTCCCCAGGGGTCACGCGGATGTGATGCCTCCCTCTGTCCTTGGCCCCAGGGATGCCCAGCCCCTCCTTGGCTCTCACTGTCTCCCTAGGCTGCGGTCCATCCCCTAGTGCCCAGACACAGAAGCAGCCAGCCGGCCCTGAGTCACCAGCTGTCCTTCTCCTGCCACCTGTTGACAGAGGCCAGGGTGTAGCCTGGCCAAGGTGGAAGGACCGTAGCCTCAGAATGTCTTCCCTAAGCTAGGTGACAGCCACACAATGTCCTCACCAGGAAGGGCTACAGCTGTTTCTCCCTTTCTCCTTCTGGCCTCAGTGCACCCTGGCTTGGCTGGCAGCTCAGATTTCTGCTGCAGCCAAAGGCCTCTTTCTGAGGGCTGCAGCTTTTAGGGGCCAGGGACCCAGCCCAAGGGCCCATCTGTCACTCTGGGCCCGGCTTCTCTCCTTCAGCTCTAGGAGCTGTGTGTAATAGGGAGGCCCCAGAGCCCTGTGTCCCCAGGTACCATCCCAGAGCCCCTGAGAATGAAAGCCCACTGTCACCTCTAGAGAGCCCATAGGTGCCCATGGCACCTCACAAGTCTGTTCTTGCCTGCCCTGCTGCATGCCGTGATTTTCCCCAGGGCAGTGTGGCCTTTGGGCTCCTTCCCTGGGAGCCCCTCCACACCTGGGCACCCGCCTTGCCATTGGCCTTGATTTGCCCTTGCTACTGTAGCACCACTTCTCCCTATCATTGGCCCTTGTGGCCTCGGCCTGCCTGTGGGTGCAGGAGTCCTGACAGCTGCTGCCACCACCTCTGCACCCACTGCAGGGGAGGGACATGAGGGCAGCTGCAGCCCTTTCACTGCTAAGCACAGGCCTGCCCAGCAGGCCCTAGAGTGGCCTGGGGCCAGGGCACGGGGGCAGGGCTGGCCGGTTGGCATGGACACAGATGGGCCGCCTGCCCGGAGCATAGGCCAGATGCCATCGGAATTGGATTAGGACCACATCGTGTCAGCTCTTAGCTAATCTGCCCCTCCTTCCCAGCACTCCTGTAGAGAGCAGACAGGAGAGGGGCACAGGGCCCAAGTCCCCAGCAAGCCTCTCAGCCAGGTTCCTGGCCAGCAGAGCAGCTGTCTTCAGATGTTCTCCGGAAGCTGCTGGGGTCTCCTCGGAGGCAGAGGAGAGTGGAGTGATGGGCTGTACCCGGAAGTCAGAGCCCCTCTCCCAATGCACCATGCACCTCCCCAGCCTCCCCACTGTGCCTGAGCCTCTCCTTGGTACCCCTGTGTCTGCCTACCTTGCCAAGGCCTTGGCATGGGGCCTGGGGGGCAGCTAAGCTGGCCCTCCTACAGCTTGGCCACTGTATCTAAGCAAGACTGAGTGGGCGGGCCTGGTGGCTGAGCCAGAAGGCCTGCAGAGGTCCACGCTGCCTGGCTGAGGGGACCGGGGGAGTGCTCCTCGTGGCTCCTGGCACCAGGCAGCTCAAGCTGAGGAGCTCAGGAGGAGGGGTGCTCCTCAGGCCTCACCGGCTCCCCCCACAGGGACCCAGGTGCTCAGAAGGCAGCCAGGGGCTGGGCCACCTACCCAGGCGCCTGCCCTTCTCTGTGCCTGCCCCTCCCTGGGCACCAGGCAAGCTCCTGAGCTCTGCGGCTGAATCGGCAGCCTCCCAGGGGCCTTGACATTTTAAATATTTAACAAGGCCTGACAGCCGAGGGAAGAGCCGCCCGCTGAAGCCCATCTGCTTCCTTTGATCTGGGAGAGGCCAGAGCCCTTGTGGCTACACGGCCCTCCACCCTGGCCTCCTTGGAGGCCCCAGGCCTGGGGCGGGGGGCAAGGAGCAGCAAGGAGTGAGAGCCTCTGGCGCAGAGCCGAGCCATCTGCCCGGACAGCATGCCGCTCCAGGCTGGTGTGTGGCAGGGCAGGCGGGACAGGGTGTCCGTGGGCACACTCAGGGACACCCAGGCAGCCTGCCAGAGAGGTTGCTGTCCCCGGAATTCCAGCATCCCCTGCCAACCTCGACTCCTCCCTTCTGAAGCCCAGGTGGGGTGAGGCCAGAGCAACAGGATCCCGACTGTACCCAAAGCCTGAGCACATGGAAAGGGGCACGCAGACGATGGCCATACCCAGCCCAGGCAGAGGAAGCGAGCAGAAGCCAAGACATCCGAGAATAGGCAGGGCCCGGTGATAGAAGGGATGGGGTGCCAGGGTGCAGGAACAGCCCAGGGTGATGGCCAGGGATAACAGCACTGGGTGGGCCACTGCTGCCACCACCAGGCTGAGCAGCTGATGAAATCAATCAGCACTGGCCGGGAGTAAGCCTGGCATGGGTTTGGGATAGCCCAGACAAGCCTGCCAGGCAGATGTCAGCTGGGCCAGAGAGGCCTCCAGCTCCTGGAGTGTGGGCCTGGCCCGGGCCCTTGGGTGGACCCTGTCTCAGAGGGGACCCCAGCTGCAAGCGTGCGGAAGAGCAGAGCTTCACCCCATAGTCAGACCCCTAACTTGGTCCTTCAGGAGGATGTCCACAGGCTTCCAGAGTCCCACTGCATGGGACAGCTGTGAGTGACACCACTTCCAGTTGGCACTCTGGACCTCCTGTGCCGCAGAGGACTCACACCCTGCATCCCCCCCTCTGCGGGCTTAGTTGAACTCTGGGATGAAGCTATGGAGAGGTACCAGATATGCAGACAGGGGTCCCACCTCCCTCCATGGGGGGCTGCCTAGGGTTCGCTTGGGGTCCTCAATTCCCCTTCCCTCCTTGGCTCTACAGGATGGAATATAGCTGGTTGTGGAGGTGCAGATGAGGGGGTCAGGCTCCCTGGGACTCTGTTACCAAGGCGACAACACCACCCCCAACACAGCACCTCCTATCCAAGGGGAAGAGTCTGAGCGCAAGCTCAGTTAGAGGGCTCTCTAGAAAGCACCCGGCCAGACCTACCCTCAGTGGGCGAAGTCTTCAGCCTCCGACAGAGCCCACCAACATCCCCGTACGCTTCCTGGATCTTCTGCAGTGCCTCAGCTCCACGGAGCTCCATGAGGGCGCGCAGCTCTGCCAGTGTGCACCCGAGGCCACCTGCCTGGGGGGCCTCCCGCTGCTGTGGTGGCTTCGGGTGGAACTCGATGGAGCTGTTGGCCATGTCGCCCATCCTGCCTGTTGACCCTTCACACAGGTGCAGCCTTGCCTTTGCCGCAGTGAGGGACAGGGGGCTGGCTACCTGCAGTCCTGGTGCCAAGTGAGGCGCAGGGGTAGGGGGCAGTGGCTAAGTGCGGACACCTGGGGAGAGGGAAGTGAAGCCGGGGGAGTGGTTGAGATAAAAACTAAGTCCAGGTACAAAATCCATCTCCCAGGTTGGGTTCCCTCTACCCCCCATCTCACCCCAAGTAAGATGGGCTAGCCCAGGCAAGGAAGGAAGCTTCGGTGCCTTCTGCTGGGGACCCTCCCACCACTACCTGCATCCATCTGGGGACCTGGCTAAAATGAGGCAATGACTGGGCTGGTAGAGGCCAGTGTTACCTGTATGGGTGGGTGGTCCCAGCCCTCCCCACCCATTCCCGGCTCTTGCCTGATTAAGGCACGCCCAGTGTAGCCGGCATGCTCTAAATCCCCGGTGGTCTGCTGGCGCCGCCTTGGTGCCACACAGCTTCAGGCCTGGTGCTGTGGCGGGCTCCGGGGAGTGGAATGAGCCATGGACAGGGCTCCAGGTCAAGACTTAGTGTGCAGGGTGTACCTGGGAGTCGGGGACAGGAAAGGAGGAGGCCGAGGGAGGGAGGAGGCAAAGGGAGTGCAAGGGGAAAGAGACCAGGAAAGGACACATGGGGCCGAGCCACAAGCAGCCACAGGTCACTGGTGACTGCCAGTGCTCTGTGCCCCAGCACCAGGCCACCCACACCCCGCACACCCTCTTTCTCCCTGATGATGTAGGCTCTAAGGCTGCTAGGCTGCATGGCCGTCCCTCCTCGCAGAGAATCATGAACTTGCATTCCTTTTACTGTCCGTCCACCAATGTCCCTGCCCCACCCTAGGATCTGACAGGGGGAGTCCCAGGGCGCCTCTTCCTTGGCCAGACTACAGCCACCTGCAGCTTTTCTTTCCTCGAAGCTCTCCTGCCTGCACGTCCTCAGGAGTGGATCCCAAGTCCTTCCAGAACTGACCCAGTGTTAACTTTCTGGGCCCTCCACCTGGAGCAGCCTTCAGGTTTGGGGGATGGCAAAACCAAACGGCAGACACAAGACCTCACCATTTTCTCCCACTCACATCCTTCTCCAGCCTTTCTTCCAGTTGGTGTTCTGATAAATATTCACTGGCCTGATAAATATATGCTGAGCACAGTGGATCAACAAGACTAAACTAATTCCTGCTCAGTGACAGAAACAGTCAGGGTCAAGGGTCAAGAGCCATGGGGTTTGAAGGAAGGCCTCTGGGAGAAAGGACTGGGGGGAGGGTGAGGGGTAAACTGAGGCAGAGGGCAGGGGCTGCAGTGGAGAGCCTGGAGCTCAGGCACATGCTGCACCCCAGCCACCCACACGGTGCACAAATCACTCTTCTTTTCTCCAGTACAGGCAAGTGAGGCTGGCCAGAGGAAAGAGCTAGGACTGTTGTGAAGGCTGCCAAAGCTGTCCTCAGACCTCTCTGGTCCTTCTCCAGCCTGAGCCCCAGGACCTGGGTGCCACTGTCAGGGGTGGGCTTTGTCCTCACCCCAGCCGGCTGCCTGGTGGAGCGTGAGTCCAGTGTGTCCATGTAGACACTGGCTTTGGCTCACACAAGCTGTCCCTCCTGCCAGTGGCTCCTGGGCCCCAGGCTCTGATGCTCCCAGCCCACTGTGTACAGCCTCAGGGCCCGAGCTGGGGACTTGTGCATCCTCAAGTGAGCTGCCTAGGGACTCCGCAGGGGCTCTTTCTAAAGGGGAAGCCAGAGGGGACTTTCTGTTGTTTTGCAGCACTTCATCTGCTCAGCCTCCCCAACTCAGAGAAGAAGGGTGCAGTGGCGCCTGGGCAGGGCGAGGCACAGCCTGGTCCCACCAGAGACCCCTGGGGCCATAGTCCTCCCTCTCTGTGGAGCCAGCTCCCCACTGCCCTCCTGCTCCCCACCCTGGGGCCCTGTATGGCCCAGTGCTGGATGGAGCAGCAGTGCCAGGCCAGACAGAGCTGCCCTGCGTCCTCCCCGAGCTGTCCCTGGCTGCTGTGCCATGATCACTGGGGCGGACTGGACCTGTGGTGACTCACACTCAGGATGCTGGGCAGGCAGGCCAGGCCAGAGGTCCTGATGCACTCAAGCTGGGTCCCCTCCCTGCAACTAGAGGGACGATGCCCCTCAGGTGACCAGCTGCTATGCCAGTCTGAGTCACCATCTCCCTGGTTCAGGCACCATCACTGAAGACAGTAAGTCCTCTGCTGACCCTGCTGCAGCCCTGGTTCCAGTTCCCCAGCTGGTGAGCACCTTCTGGCTCCTCTCCTGCTGTGTCTGGTGGCCGCCACCACTCTGCAGGGCCACACAGCCTCCTCCCACTGCTACCTGCTGACCTCCAATGAACTCTCAGCCCCAGTCCCAGCAGAACGTTCCTAGGAAAACGTGCCCGTTACTTCACCACAATCCATGGCTGCTGCGTCTCTGGCCTAACGGTGCGCTCTCTCACTCAGCTTGGCGTCAAGGTCCCCGGGGGCTGTGTCTGTCCCACCCACCACAGCTTAGTTCTTTGGGCACATGGTATGGAGCTTGCAGGAAGCCCCTATGCAGTCAGTCCTGGGTGGGGGACAGGGGCCTGCAGGGATGAGTGAATGGGGGCTTGGCCCCCCAAGAGGAACCTAGAGCCCAGGAAGGTGGAGGATTCTCACCCGGAAAGTTGGGGCGGGGTGGGGCGGGGCAGGGCGGGGCGGCGCTGGCTCCATCAGCTCAGGTCACAGGGCAGAGCAGGGCCATCAGTGAGGGCGAGCACTGCTGCAGGGAGCAGGTGCTGTGGGCTTTGCCTTTAGTCCACCCGCCACTGTCTCTGCACCTGGGCCATGGCCTGCCTTGGTCCAAATAAGGATGGCAGCCACCGCTGAAGGGGTCCAGGACAGAAGCCACCAAGCCTAGGGGTTCCATAGGCCTGACAAGAATTTCCAGCCTGGGCTGCTTGCCAAGAACAGCGTGTGGGCACCAAAAGGGCAGGGACAGGACCATCTCCACACTCTTTCGTCTTTCAGACTTTCATTGGCTTAATTGAGTTTAGAGCTTGCACAAAGGGGCACTGGGACCTTCCAGCATGAACTGCACACTGGTGCACACTGGCCAGCTCAGCTGGCGGGCTGAGAGCAGAGATGCCCTCACTGGATGCCTGTCAACAGGCTCCCTCAGGAAGGAGGGAGTGTTGAGGACACAGCTTGCATCCAGCCACCCCCCAAGTCTGAATGCCTTCTCCACTGTCCCTCCAGCAGGCTGTAGTCACTGGGCCAGAGGCACAGGGCTCCTCCTTCCGGGGCTGTCTCTCTCTGTCTCTCCTGATAGGTTTCTGGGCACTCCCAGCATCTGCCGAGCAGCCCCCCCACCAAGCTGCAGAGTTTCTGAGTGAGGGGCACCTCTGTCCCCAGGATCCCCTCTTGGTACCCTACTCCTACTCCTACACCAAGCTTCTAGCCCTCAGCATTTGCAGATGCCAGCGTCTATGTTGCAGCCCTCGCTGTGGCCTCACAAACACCCACTTCCTCCTGGGGAAACAGAGGCCTTGACAAGGCTGGAGACACCGGACACCAAGCTCCTGTTTGGCCCAGGCCTCCCAGCCAGCCTTCCACGTGACCTGAGGTGAGTCACAGCCACCCACGCTGGGACACCCTGGCAATTTCCCAAGTAGCTTCCCTGGCAGGCTTCAGCCACCTGCTATGTGTGGGGTGGCCCAGCCTTACCTTCCCAGGGGCAATGAATTGGGAGAAAAGGCTACCACTGGCCCCCATGCTGACACCCCAGAGCACGTCAGAATTCACCCCATCAAGTCTAGGAACAGCCCCAGGGCCACCCTGTCTGGCGCCTGCCAAGTCCTTATGGGAGTGTGTACCCATGCTGCTGATGGGACATTTGTTACCAAGTATTGCTGCCTTGTAAGGGTGGACAGAGCGGCTGCCAGCACCAGCAAGAAGCCAGGAATCCTGGCCTAAGTCGCTCCAGGGTCATTGGGCCCTCAGTAATGAGAACATCTCCTGCTACCATCCTGAAGTGGGGTCCATGACACATCTCCCAGCAAGAGATGAAGGCATGTGCCCTCTGCCTCCTGGATGCCCTCAGCGTCTTGCTACAGACCTGTGGGGCAAGCCTTGCCCTGGGCATCCCTCGAAATCATGGCCCTGTGAAATGAGAGAAGGCCAGGTGGCGGGAGGGCGCACCAACTGCCTGCACCGCAGTCGACACCCCGTGGGAGGTTCAGTGCACACCCGCACACTGGGTGCTGCTTGGAGACCAGCTGGGGAGCAGGGCTATGAGGACAAAGGAGGAAGAGACACTGGGGGGCCTGGTCTGGTCTCCTCAGGAGACCCCATTAACCCTTGATCTCCCACATCTCCCCTCTGCCATACCAGACCCTCTCCCTCCTGCCCACCCCTGCTTGATGCACCTTAGTGACCACCTGGGAGGGGAAAGAAGGGTTCCAAGGACAAGGCCTGCATGCAGCCCAGGAGGGGGAGGGAAGGAGCCAGGCACAGAACAGCCTCATTAATATTTCAGAGGCGCAGTCACTGCAGCGCCTGGGCCCTCGCAGCCCCACCACTTGTGCTGGTGGAGGGCGGAGGATGGGAGAGGAGAAGGAAATAAAGCGAGAAAACAGATTTAAAGGGACAGGCTCCCCCGCCCCCTGCTGCTCCGTTCCTTCCTCCCCTGTTCCTGGTACAATCTGTGCACACGCCACCGAGTGGCTCTCAAGCGCATGCTAACAGCTTTAGGCAAAAACAGTAACAGCACGGAAACGTCCAGTGCTGCTCTGGTGCCCCCTCCCCACCATGCACATCCCCACCTGCCTGATGCTCCACCCCTCATGCCAGGTAGTGCCAACCAAGGCCCATTCCAGGCACTGCCCCTTCCTTTGCTGCAACCTGGAGAAGCCCAAGTCTAGCAGCTGCAGGGTGGCAGGAACCAGGACATCAGCTGGTTCTGCCTCTTTCCCAAGGCCCGGCCTGCATGGGCTCCCTGCAGGGGAGCTTTGAAGTGCCCAGTTCTGGCAGGTGTGGAGTACACGCCTGCAATCCCAGCACTCAGGAAGGCTGCCCAAAGTTTGAGGTCAGCCTAGGTTACATAGTGAGGTCAAGGCCAGCCTGCACTGCATAGCAAGATCTTGTTTCAAAATAATAATGCCCAATCCTAGTCAGGTGTGCTGGTGCACGCCTGTCAGTCCATTCCTCTGGAGGCCGAGGCAAGAGGATCGCTGAGTTGGGAGACACATCTGAGCTACATGGTGAGTTCAAGGCCAGCCTGGACTACATAGTGAGACTCTATGTGAACCTCCTCCCCAAATAAATAAACAAGCCCAACCATAGAATGTGGACAAAATGGTATGGGGTTCCTGCAAAACATGAAACACAGGATTGCCATAGGGAGACGGCATCCCACGCGCAGATACGAACTCCCCACCCCCAGCTCAGCAGGGACTCGGACAGACACCCGGGCAGGCGAGTGCACACCAGCCTCAGGGTGGAGGCAGCCTGGTGCCCACACAGGGAGAAATGGGCAAGCAGATGGCCACCCGTCCCTGCATTGGGCCATCACTCAGCCGGGCAGCACGATGGCCCTGGGAGACATGACACTCAGCAGCAGGAGCCAGACACTAAAGAACAAACAGCATCTGATGGCACTTCCAGGGGGTCCCCAAGTGGCCAATTAGAGACAGACGGGGGAGGAGTCGATGGGCTGGGGTCCAGGGCCCCTGAGAACTGGCCCATAATAGGGACAGATTGATGTCCCAAGCCACAGGTCCAATCAGCTGTGAATCTGCACGCGGAAAACTCCCTACTGGAGATGGCACCCACTTCCTGCCTCAGCTGGTGGGATACCAGTTAGGGGATGCAGGAACGGTGCAGCTGAGTGAGCTCGAGGTGGGCAGGGTCAGTTTAGAAAGTGTGCTTCGGGATGCTGGTAGGTTCAGATAGGCTCTGGCAGAGGCTGCACTGCACAGCTGCCAAGGAGTCTTGTCATCCAGTGAGTGGCCAACTGGGTGCAAGCAAAAGTGAAGGAGACAGCCTGAGGTTGGTGGCCTTCCTTGCAAGGGAAGGAATGCGTTCTCCCTCTACTCCTCCTCATTGCACCTGGCCAGGATGCTGATGTGCTGACAGGAGCTTCCGCAGGGACCTCACACCATCGTGCATGTGGAATCCACAGGCAGAGCTCTGGGAGAAAGAAACCAGGGCTTCCAAGAAGTCACCCCTCACATGTACCAGTTGACATTGTCCCCTAAGCAGAATAGGGGAGGTTGGGGGCCCAAGGAAACAATGACAGTCTATCGTGGCAGCACCCAGCAATGGTGCCAGGTCAGCATTGCCAGGGGCGCTGCTTCTTTGACCTTGCTCCAGAAGAGGAGCCACAGCCATGCTCTCCCGTGTCTCTTCTGGCCTTCTGCCCTCCCTTCCCTCTGCCTGCCCAGAAGCCCTGGTCAGCTAAAGCTGAGCTCACCAATGAGGCCGGAGCACTCTGCTTCAGTAGAGGCAGGACCCACGTGCTTGCCCCAGGCTCAGGTTTGTCCCAGGCTTGGTTGTCCCCCATTGTTCTGGGCTCCACTTCTGGGAAGAAGTCCACACTGTCACCCAGGTGGCCTCCACAATGCCAGGTAGCCCTGGGCCCTGGAGGGAGGTCGAAAGCCCTTGGCTGGCTCGAGACTTGAA
>NDGM010061063.1:0-10067 GCA_002564305.1 Octomys mimax | reverse complement strand
TTGGGACAGGGTCCCGGTATGCAGTTCAGGCTGGCCTCAACCTCACCACGACCCTCCCGCCTCAGCCTCCCAAGGGCTGGGATTACAGAGGTGCCCACCGCGCCCAGTATGGGGTTCACTTTTGCACACACCAGCCGGGACAAATTGATCGCCTGGTGAAGTGGGAGGCAGATGCAAGGCTCCCCTTGAGCCTAGTGGGTAGTGACTACAGTCAGTTTCCCACCAGGGGGATCCCGAAGCGCGGCTCCCTAGCGCCCCCCCCCCGCCCCCCAAGTCGCTGCGGCTGGCGACAACGCGCAAGCTCGCACGCAGCGCAGCGCACAGTAACTTCGGCATGTTTCCTCTTATCCTGAGCAAAATCCAAGCGGCTGCAGCACCGCTGTTGTGTATTTACAGGGCAGCTGTCAGGCCCCAGAGTTACTCTTACTCCTTAGCCGGTGTTTTGGGGCATCTCCACTTAGGCTGCTTTAAACTAAGCATCAGACTAAGACGGGCGGTGAGTGGACGAATGAAAACCCCGAGGCAAGCCGGGGCCACGCCCTCCCGAGAGCCCCTCGAGCGGTCTTCTCCTAAAGCTGGAGGGAGGGCGCGGCAGCTGTCCTTCTGCTCATCTTCCGTGTTCTGGATCAAAGTCTGCAGCCAGCCCGCGGTTTGGCCAGAGTCCCACCGTGCTCAGCGGGGCCACCAGCGGGGAGCTTCGGCTACCCCCCCCCCCAGGCTCAGCGGCGTCTCCCTGCCGCGCCCTCCTGTCAGAGCTGTCCCCTTTCCTCAGCCTGGCGCTCCTGGCACTGTCACCAGCAGGGACACTTACCACATGGCCGAGCAGTCAAAATTCACCAGAAGCCATTTGTGTGGATTGAAGTTAAACGAATCTGCAAACTGAACAATACAAGGGAAATGCGTGAGCTGTCAAGATTCAGGTCTAAGGCTAGACCCCACACGGAACCACCGGGCTGGTGCTCCCAAACGACAGGCGGGGCAGGGCTCCACAGAGCCCCATAAACCCTGCCTGTGCTGAGCGCCGAGGGGCGCTGGAATATTCAGGAGGCTCCCACGCCCTCACAAGCGCTGTCTGCAGGAAGTATGCCCAGGAGGCCTGAGAGGCGCTTCAGGCCCGCAGCTCCTTCAGCTGCACCAACTAGCAGGCGTCACTGGGCTGTGTGTCATTATAAATAATGAGACAGCGACACTTTCAGATCTAATCTTCAGTATTAAGGGGAAATTCGTTTCTGATTTAACTGATCAGTTCTTTCATGAATCTGCCACTAATAGTACAATTCCTCCTTCCCAGCCTTTTGTAAAATTTTGAGACAGGGTCTCCTTGCTAGATTGCCTGGGGTTGGGGTCAGATTTGTAATCCTCCTGCCTCAGCCTCCCAGCCTGCTTGGATTCTAGTTGTGTACACCACGCCTACATCTTCCTTTTCTTTTTGTGGTACCAGGGATTGAACTCAGGACTTTGTGTTTGCCAGACAACACTTATTCCACTGAGCTATCTCCCCAACTCATCTTCCTTTTCTTTTTTTTTTTTTCTTCCTTATTTTTAAAGGTGATACCAAGTTCACTGATCCTTCCCTGCCGTGACCGTGGGTGGCAACTGCACACAGCTGTCCCCAGACCCATGTGCAGGAGTCGCAAGGAGAAAGTGGCCTCAGCACCCAGCGCTACCCGAAGGGCAGTCCCACCGTCCTGAGCATGGCTGCGCTGTCCTCAGACAGGTGGCAGGGAAGGCGTCCCCCTCCGAATGCTTTGTGGCCCCTGAGACTGGCTGGTGTGGAGGGTGCACCCAAGCCAGGGCCCCGCCTGGAGACCCAGCGAGGACCCTGAGGACCCTCCGCCACCCTGGAGGTGCCCACTCATTTCCTCTCGGGAGTCAAAACATCTGATTTTGAGACAGAGGCAGGAAATTGCAGCCAGGATTCATTTGTTGATAAAGGGAAGCAGAAGGCTCAAGGAGGAGCTTTGTTTGCTCGGGATTTCATGAGCTTCCTCGGCTGGGGCTGCTCTGTTTAAACTCCTTTCATTACCCAACACGGATATTTCCCTCCTGATGGAGTAGAAAGCTTCTTATCTGGAGGGAGAGGCTGAGACAGGATATTGCAGCCTGCTTATCTGACCCACTGAGCAGCTGGCAGAGCCTGGGAGGCACTAAGGGACCAGGAGGGAGGAGGCCGGGGTCAGTCCTCCCAGGGCAGGAGTGCTGACTGGCACTGACAGGACCTGCATACAGCTGGTGTGGGCCTGTTCTGGGTGCCAGGCAAGGGCAGGAAGGATCCAGTATCTGGGTCACACTGCAGCCCCAGCCCAGCCCTGCCCTGCAGTCCCAGATGAACCTGGAGCCCTCTCCCTCAGCCCTGTCCAGGGCTAACCACAGAAAAGTCATTTAGAGCTTGAAGGTGATTGTAAATGATATTTTAAAATTCATCAGTACATGGCGCAGGTGTGGAGACACACCCATCAGCCCAGCACTCCGGAGGCTGAGACAGGAGGAGCAAAGCTCCCTGCTCAGCCCGGGCAACTTGGCAACTTGGCAAGACCTGTCTGGGAAGGAAACCCCCAGCCAGAGCAACGGTTCTCTCCAAACGCCTCTGCACTTTTGGGGCCGCCTGGCTCTGGAGCTGCTCTGTGGCTCCGTGCTGCTTTTCTGACCCTGCAACCACGAGAGTATAAGCGCACGTGCAGGACACCTGGCTGCGCCCAGGCCACGGCTGTAGCCCTGCCACCTGGCCGGGTGCTCTTGCCCTGCTAGCTAAGCAGAAGAACCGCCAGGCAGCTGTGTCTCGCCTTTGCAGGTCCTGCCTGCGCGTCATATGAGAGCCCTGGACCCCCAAGAGCGGGGCCTCGTGCCCTGGGAATGACCCTGATCGGTGCCCATGGACACAAACTAAATCCACCTCTGGATCCTGGTGCGCAGAGGCCCTGTGTGCAAACATACTTCTGTGTACTGTAAAGTTACACGAATAGAAAGGGGCCACATCAGGACACAACTGCCATGGGTGGCGTTAGGCCAAGGGGCGCAAAGTTTCAGACTTGGATCTTGGGATTGTGGATAAAGCGCACTCAAGCTAAGCGAGGCCAGCTTGTGAGGACTGTAGCCGACCATTTGCATTGTTGAAGCTGTCTGCTGGTTTCACTTGAGCAGAATCTGGGACATCTTAGCTGTTTGGGTTTTTTGGTTTGGTTCGTTGGGTGGGTGGGTGCGTGGGATGTTTTGGGGGTTTTTGGCCTTTCTGAGACAGAGTTTTATCCCACTCTGTAGCCAAGGCTGACCCTGAACTTGCAGGGCCCCTCCTGCCTCAGCCTCCCAAGGGCTGGGATTACAGGCGTCTGCCACCATATCCTCTTAGTATTTTCCCCCTTCTTTCTAGGGGGGCAGTGTGTGCGGTGGTTTGTTTTTTAGTATCTTATTTTAATTCATTAACCACGAGGGCCCTTAGGGGAGGAAGACAGATGGGTTCCCCATTCCACTTCCTAGATCTAGTTTAGAAAAGCGCATTTTCACCTGGTGCCCCTAGGAAGGCCTATAGTAAGCGTCCTCTTCAACAGCACTTTCCTTCCGCCTTTCTCTCCACCCACCAGCGCCTCCAGAACCCGGCACAAGTGGGGAGTGCCGCCGCTCTCGGGCGCCCTCTGCCGGGGACCTGGACTGCAAGGCTATTGGTTGGCTGACTGCTTTTTGGAAGTCAATTTTAACTTCTTTCACAGATAAGTGAAGAAAAGTATTGTTCCTTTTGAAATGCACCAAGTGGACTGAGTAATTTAAAGAAAGAATGTCCCCCACGTGGGTCATTGTCCTATACGATAAATGTGGACCTGCAGCTCGGAGCCTCTGGTGTTTCAGGATCCCAGCTGGAGACTGGACACAGGAGCACGTGGTGGTGGTGCGACCCAGCAGACGCATTGTGAGGTCCGGGTCGTCTCTGAGGCCGCAAGATGCAGGCCTGCCTCTCCAGGAAGCTGGGGGAGCACGACGGGGCCACACGGCATGAAGACAGGGAGCCCCCTTCTTTCTGTTTTGCATGTGAGGAGCCCTATACCCGCTGGCCCGCCTCTCCAGCCTAATAAAAATCATGGTGGAGCCTTATGAAGAAGACTCACTGTATGCACAAGGTAGCTCGGATAATTGTACGAAGTGCTTCTAGTTCATTAAAAGGATCCGTTGGGCTTATATTGTTTGATCACTTCTGCACACCTGTGCCTGGTAATTCAAAGCAACAACTCTGAGGATAACACTACGCAGTATAGTAACCGCTGGTAAGGTCACATCATCTTGTTTTAAAATTCTGTATCATTTTTTTGTTTTGTTTTCTCTCTCTCTCTCTCTTTAAAATAAAAACATAGGAATTTTATCAGCTTGTTCTCTTGGCAGTTCCCAGTTTTTAAAAGTGCCTAGGTAATTTCTTCCCCCTTCCCAAGCCCTAATTCTTTAGATTTCATCAGCTTTGAAGCAGCGCTTCCTCCTATCTCAGGCTTGTATTTGCATTCTTTTCAGATTCCTTTAAAAAAATTTTTTTTAGAGAATAAAAACATAGTAAGAAACATTAGAAATGATACAGAATTTCACTAAACAAAATAACAGGAACTCAACAATGGCTGTTATACTGCGTATTATTGTCTTCAAGTTAGTTGTTCTGATGGCCAGATGTAGGCATGCAAAATCGGTCAAAAAAAAACAACAAAAACCAACAACAAATAAACAAGGGGCTGGGGAGATGGCTCAGTGGAATTAGCGCTTCCCTGGCAAGCACAAAGACCAGAGTTCAATTCCCGGTTCTGCAAAAAAAAAAAAAAAAAAAAAATCCTTCACACAAAGGGAAGGCTTAACTCGCAGAGAATTATTTTTCGCTCTCCAGAACCACACTACCACCTAAGAAGCCGGGGTGTAGACTGGGAGGGCTCCTCAGCTCTTTGCGGACGCCCGTGGTCCCGGGTCTTGGGGAACCCCGCCCCGACCCCAGGTTCCAGCTGAGCTCTCCCTGCCTGCAGCGCCGCATGAGCAATGACTGAACAAATGGCTGAATGAGGGGCTACTTGCTTGAGGACTCAGGACTGACTATTCTTTCCAGAAACAGGGCCATGCGTGCTCCAACCCTGCGACGCCTGCGGACTGGTGTCGCAGCACTAGGAGAATTCAAAGCAGTCATTAGGAAGTGGATCGGTGAGCAGATTGCATGAGCAGAGGGCCTCAGGGAGCGCTCACTCGCACGCACGGAGCAAACTGCCTAACGAGAGCGCCCAGTGCCTTGCTCAGGGCTTGCTGCGCACCGGGGGCTGCGCTGGCTTGTGCTGTTCCCTGTGATTAGCTCATCTATGCCTACGGCAAGTGCACAGCTGCTGCGGACCACACCCGCCCAAAGGTGTGGGGCTGTCAGGGCGGACCTGGGGCTCACACCTAGGACCTGAGGGCTGCAGTGCTGTCCTTGCATGGAGGCCAAGGTCTCTGACCCAGGAGGAAAGCGATTCTTTCCTGGCCCATGGACTCCCTGGTCTCACGCCTCCTTCCCTAGACACACTGCCAAGGTCGGCCTTGGACAGCCTCCATCTGTGTCCCCAGGCAGCCTGTGAGCTGCCCCCTGCCGGGCCTTCCTGCTGGGGTCCCTACCACGCCAGGCTGGCCTGCGGCCGCCTCGCTAGAAGTCTGAGTGGCCTCATACTCTGTGCTCCGTGGAGAAGCTCACTGCCATGCTGTCGCCGGACTGCTGCATCTGGGGCAGTGGCCTTGCTGCCCTGCGGCCCATTCACAGTTTCCCTGCGAAGGCACTGCTGTCTGGGATGGGTTAAACATCGCTGTGTCAGGCAGCGGAAGAGGACAGCAGAGTGAGCCAGGCCGTGAGACTCAGAGGTTGCGTTTCCCGTACCCTTGGTGTGAGATGCGGGGAAACTTCCCTTTGTCCCCAAAGATCTCCCATGGCTTTTGAAGCTAAAGTCCAGGCCATCATGTGCACAGCTCTCCCTGGATCTGTGCAGACCAGACAGGGAGGCAGCTGTCGGCCTCAGGAGTGCTGCTGGTGATAGGGCAAGGGACAGGGAAGCACGTGGCTCTCTGCGCAGGAAGTGTCACTGTGAAGAATTTCTAGGAGTGGCTGGAAATTGAGCTTCAGATTCTCACAAAAGAAGTCCTTGGCAACTTAGTGCTTGCAGGCCTGCAAGCCTAGTGCTCTAGGAGGCTGTGGCAGGAGGGCTCTAAGTCTGATCCCAGCCTGAGCAAATTAGCAACTTAAAGAGAACCTGTCCCAAAATGCAGAATAAAAAGGGCGAGGGATGTAGCTCAGTGCAAAGGTCCTGCGTTCGAGCCCCAGTACCACAAAGAAGAGAAAGCAAATGACATCGGGTGTGCACGGAGCCCAGGTCCACCGCAGCACAGCAAGCGTGTGGGGTTACTGCTCACTGTGCGCTGCGCAGCACCCACCTCCACTCCATCCAGAAGGTGCCGAAATTCAGGGCAGATGAAGGCGCTGCCCGCATATGCCGCATCGATGTGCAGCCACACATCTTCCTTGTTGCCTGCAAACAGAAGCACCAGTGAGTTCCCATCTCAGGGTCCCCGTTCTGCAGGGCCACACCCAGGCCCAGACACCATGGTGGAGGTGAGCAGAGCCCCTGAGCAGCACCTTGGCCACCTGTCCCCTCCCCCACAGCCCTGCCGGGCCCCTCCGCACCCCCGCAGAAAGGACCAGATTCTCCTCAGCTCGGCCCCCTGCTGTGTGACCCGGTCCTCTGCTCAGCTGCGTGCCTTCCATAGGCAAAGAGGAGGGAACGGTGGTGCCCACCTTGCAGTGACGCAGCAGGACCCCATCCCAACCGCCCGCCGCACTGCTCCAGGGCCAGGAAATTGATGTGAGTCCCACAGCCAGGTTCCCACAGCCGGGCGACACCCAGCAGGAGCTCGAGGGGGCAAGGACACGGTAGCAGGTGATGCCTGCCCCACGCAGACAGGTGTCCTAGGCATCCGCGACTGCCATCGTTAGTCACCTCCACCACTCCTCGCTCCGCCCACAAGGCCATTTCCAAGCCTGGACGGGTTCTGCCCTCAGGGATAAGGCCCTCAGGTAGGTCAAGAAAAGAGGGGCGCCAGGACGTGGGCAGCGCTCCAGCAGCACAGCCACCCGCCTGTCACTCTCCCACCGCCAGCCGCACCCATGCCATGCAATCCCTTTGGCCATGCCAGAGACAGAGGCCGTCGCTGCTGAGATCCAGGAGGTGCCGAGGCCTCCAGTGTCCAGGGTCAGGGGGCTGGGAAGGAGATGGGGCTGCACCAGTTGGTGCAGTTCAGAGTGTGCGCAGGCAGGAGCTCTGGTGAGAAGAGCCAGGGCAGGTAGGGACTGGCGGGGAGGAGGACAGGGCGGGGTCGGATCCCTGCGTAGCTTTCCCCTGGCTTTCTCCATGTCTCGTCTGCAGTGCAGTGAGCAGCTCCCCTGCCTGCCCGTCCATCTGGTGCCCGCTGACCAACAGTCTTCTGGACACAATGGAGCCAGAACAAACCTCCTTCAGCCTGTGGTTGCTGGGTGTTTTGTCCCAGCGACAAGCAAGCCATGAAGACAGGAGAAGCAGGGTTTCTGGCCCAGGAGTCGCCAGGTGATGATGGCACTGTGGCTGTGACTTGGCTGTGCTGGGAGGTCCACAGAGCTTTGTGCCCTTTACAGGACGGCACAGCCTGCTGTGGTCTGAAGGTCTGTGGTCCACCGAGATCTGTGTCCAAGCTCTCACCGTGGTCCACGGTGTCAGGAGGCGGAGGCTCTGGGAAGTGGTTAGTATCACTGCGGATACCATGACGGGACCAGCACACTCCTCACCCACATGATCATCCCAGCACTCTGGAGGCTGAGGCAGGACAATCTCAAGTTCAAGCCCATCTGGGACAACTTTGTGGCTTGAGAAGACCCTGAATCCCTCGCATTTGGCAGTTCTCCTGCCCCGGCCTCCCAGAGTGCTTGCTGGACTCCCGGTGCACCACGACGCTCAGCCAACAGATTCTTCACAGCGCAGCAAGATGGGGTCTGCTCGGCCCTCAGAGTGCTTCCTGGCTGAGCGTGCGCAGTACTTGGGCGCAGGCATAATCAAGGCCTCGGACGAAGGACGTGGGTCAAACAGCGCCAACTGCATTGCAGGTCAGTGAGCCGTCCTGAGTGCAGCTGCCGACTATGCGTGCAAAGGCTCTGGTGCTGAAGCGTGCCTGGGCCTAGAGTGAACAGCTCGGGTCCCCTGAGGTCCCAGCGGTGGACTGCGCAGGTCACCCAGGGCTCTGTGCTCGGTAGGCGCCACCTCCTGGCGGCGCGGAAGTCTCAGCCCTCTGACTCGGAGAGTGGCCAGCCATTGCATCAGCCCCGCCGGCCAGGACGTTCAGTTCCCAGAGTCTGAGTCAGGGACCTGGAGCAGCAGTGGTGCTGGCGGAGGACCAGAGGGAGGCCCAGCCGACGCCTCCGCGTCCTCCTGTCCCTGTCCCTCCCAACAGCTGCCTGCGAACACGTGCTGGGGATGGGCCCGCCTCGGCCACACACATGCCTGCTGGTGGCGGGTGGCTCGGCTCGTTCTGGGCACGGCGTCCAGTTCTTCTGTCTACATGGAAGACACCGGGACGGCTGCACAGCCTGGGTGAGGGGCCTGATGCACTGAGTGGGGCAGTGTCCCCAGAAGGAACACTAACATCCAGAGGGACCGAGAGGGGGCTCCATGGGCAGTGTCCCTCGCTGCCCACAGAGAATGCCCGTGGCCCTGTGAGCCCTGGGGCCTGGTGCTAAACACAAAATGGCGTAGCTCTCACGGGCCTTCTGGATGTTGGCGATCAGATCTGCCTTCTCCACCCTGAGCCTGGGAGCCTGCCTGAAGCGGGGAGGAGGAGGAGGCTGGCGAGAACTGCACGCAGCTCCATCCCAGGAGCCCGAGTTCCGAGGCTGTGCAGCTCTAGCCATGAGGCTGTGTCGCTGCAGCTAAGGACGAGTCTGGAAAATCTTCGCCATGTGAAATGAGTGGTGAGGACAACCCAAAGAGGAAGCCTGCTAGATTCCCCAAACGCCAAGAGCATTCTCTGGGAAGCAACCAGGTGCCACACTTACAGATAGGACCCACTTCTAGAAGCTTGTCAAAAGAGCAGCAGTTTGTGGTCCCCAGCGTAGCCACCACCTGGAGGGAGAAGGCAGACACCGTTTTCATCTCTCCTGGGTCAGTCACAGCGGCAGCGGTGACTACACACACTCTGGCCTCCACTCTGCATTCAATGACCGTCACCATGGAGATGGGGACCCACAGTGCCCACCTGCCACATCCTGGGGTGGAGGCTGCAGGTTAACAGCGGTCAGTGTGCAGACCGGAAGCTGTGCACTGGAGCTGGGGGCCTGGGGAGGGTTTCCCACCCGCCGTGCCTGGGGAGGCAGGAAGCACTGGCAGTCGTGGAGTGCTATTCCTAAATTCTGTGTCAGTGAGTACATCCTCAGACCAGATTGCGGTTCCTGCTGTAAAGCTGGAAGCCCAGGTGTTTCTTCCTGGTTTTGGGGGGTGTATGTATGTGTGTGCATGTATGCATGTGTTTGTGTGTGTGTGTGAGTGTGTGGGTAGGTGGGTGTGTGTAGGTGCGCAGAGCACAGAACCAGCCCATCCTGAGCAGCATACACTCTAGCAGGCTCCAGTTGCCCGAGGCATGCATGGAAGGATTCTTGAAGGTTACTCTGAAGACTTCTTAGACATCAAACCTTCTTTGAACTTTTGGGGTCAGATGAGAGCTATACCAGGGAGCTAGGCAGGAGGGTCCCGAGTTCAAGTCTAGCCTGGGCAACTTAGTCTCTTATCAAGATACTTTTTCAAAACAAAACATTAAGGTACTAGGGATGGAGCTCAGGGCAAAGGCTCTGGGTTCAACACTCAGTCACACACACACACACACACACACCCCAAAATAAGTCAAAAACCCAGAAACAAAAACAAGAATGAAAACAGCAAGCAGCCACTCTAGGACGCTGGTTGCACCTCCTTCCTGGCTTGGTTTGATTGGCCTATTCTTCAAGTAATTGAAACGATATTCTGAGCTGGGTGCTGGATGTGACAGTGTGACCTGTAATCCCAGCACTCTGGGAG
>NDGM010060890.1:0-10918 GCA_002564305.1 Octomys mimax | reverse complement strand
GCTCAGTGGAATAAGTGCTTCCCTGGCAAGCGCAAGGGCCTAAGTTCAATCCCTGGTTCCACAAAAAAAAAAATAAAATTAAAAATTAAATAAAATGGCCTAACCCACCCTAGAGCATCGAGCCAGGTGGGTCCTGTCTGCCAGCCAACCATACACATGCCCTCACCCCTGCCCTGGAAGCCAAACAAGGCTTACTGATGGCACCAAGTCACCAGCCCATGCCTGCTTCCCAGGAAGAAGCAGCTCCAACATGCCTCTGACTTTAGGCCTGCCAGCCTCTCGCTGGTCAGTGTCCTGGGGCAGCTGGCTGATATCTGATCACCAGTTACCAGTGGCAGGGTTTCTCTAGCTGGGACGGCGCAGGTACAGGGCATGCAGCCACCTCCTCTACTATCTGGGGTACTCTTGTAGCCCAGGCCCATAGAGTGATGTTTCCAGGCCCCGAGAGTATGGTGGTGCCCACAGCACAAAGGCCACCAATGAAGTGTGTTGAGGAGACGAAAGATACCTTGGTGCTGCGCTTCTGCACAGGGGCCTCTTCAGCCTCTCCTCTTCACTTTCCCCATCTATACAATGACTCTAAAAATATACACTCCCCACAGGGCTGGGTGGGGTTGACAAGATCTCCGGTGTAATGTGTATAGCCGATGACAGCTTGGATGCAGTAAGTCACACCAGGATCCAGGGACCCAAGAAACCACTACCTATTTGTATGGCTATGAAGGAAAACACTGGCCCCTGCCCCTGCCCCTGCCCCTGCCCCTTCCCCAGAAAAACCTCCAACCTCAGCAAGTGCCTACTGTCTCTCAGAGCTGTCCAGACATGACCCACTCCATCGCAGACTACAGGGACAGTGCTCCTACAAAACACCCAGGCTGATCCCCAAAACACCCTCACTGCCTGAGCTGCCTCCGCTGGAACATGCAGCACAAGGCCAGGTCCCACACTGCTGGCCAAGGTCTCCTCCTAAGGGTGTGCCAGAGGTGAGCTGAGCCTCCCCAGCCCATGGCATACCTCAGGCTGCCCCTACAGATGGCGACCCCACCCCACCCCACCCCCAGCCTGCCTGGCTCCATCTGCTGGCCCAGCTCGGATTGCTGGGCTCTGGCTCCACGTGGCCCCAGGCAGTGTAAGGCGATATGGCTGCCCAAGGGCCTGGGGCTGAGCTCTCACCCAGCAGCTGAGCCAGATGGGCCAGGGATGCAGAGAAGAGCAGGCAGGTCCAGACACAGGGTGGGGGAAGGGGGCCTCTACGCCGCTGCAGCGCCCTGCTTTTCCCATATTGGCACCGCACATGATTGCTCAGAGCGGAGAGACACAAGCAAAAATGTGCTAGTGCCAAAATGGGCCAAGCAGGAGGGGCCGGCGCAAGCCCTCTACAAGAGTACACACTGGGTGGGGGCTTGCACCCCTGAAAACATCGATGTCCAGGCCCTCTGGGGCAAAGGAGAAGCCACTCCAAGGCATTCGTGGATCTGTCTCTGCTCTGTTTATGGCCCTTCGGTAATTCACTGACTGAGACTGTTCACAGTGAATTCTACCAGTGCCATACACAGAACAGGAGTTATGCTCTCCGGCCCGCTGACCCTGTGAAGAGGGCTCCCAGCAGCCTGAGGAGGAAAGTCCAGCCCCAAGCCTCCCAGCAACCAGCCCAGGGCTCAGCAGCCCTCCTCCCCAGCGTGAGGTGCTCCATCAGCCCAAGGTGACCTTCAAGGACAGGATTGATCTGGCTTTGCAGATAATGGGTTGAAGCCAAGCCAAAGTGTTTCCTGTATCAACCCAAAGGCTAGTCCCTGTCTACCAGCACCTAGGCTGGGGATGGAGATGTGTCAGGACAGTTCATCTTCCTGCCAGTTCCTCCAGCCTGGAGCAAGCAGCTGCCAGAGCCTCCTCTTACTCCTGCACCAGGCCCACCTGGCCCAAAGGGGCAGTGACCAAGAGGATATCTAAGATGGCTCTCATTTCTGGTCTCTGAGCCCACACACCAGCAGCTCCAGCTCTCAGATGCTTTGGCCTCCAGAAATTCCCATCCCCAGCCCACATTGTTTCACAAACAAGCCCCCTCAGAGCGGGGATAAACCAGCAGCCCACTCCCACCCAAGCCAGACTACTCCATAGACTGCAGGCTGGCCATCTCAGCTGCTGGCCCAGGGTCAGGAGCTGGGCAGGAGGAGCACAAGGAGACCAGTCAGAGCCATGCTGCCCTCCGGCAAGGGGAGCAGCTGGCTGGCTCAGAGGGGACTGAGGGAGGCTGAGGCCAGGAAGGGTGGGAAAGGTTGCATCAGTGGTTGCCAGAGCGGCTGCCTGGAGAGAAATCGCAGTGGAGGTTCCTGCCTCTCAAGCGGGAGCCCTGGGGAAGGGAGTCTCCTGGGCACGGGTGCCCAGCAGGAGGGCTGGGGAGTGCACTGCGGCAGCCACTGCAGTCTCAGCCTGCCCCAGGCCAGCCCATAGCCTAGGAAGCAGGGCAGCCAGAAAAACACCCAGAATAGGTCAAAGGGCAAGTTCCTCAGCCTAGAGACCAGGTATGGCAGTGGGTGTTGTCTGAAGGAACCCTCTCCCAGTGACCTCAAAGCAGCCCCTAAACCAAAGCCTTACCTGCTGCCCACCCCCAGATCGCCTGTCTGGCCTTGGCACAGCCCTCTGCTAAGCTTTGGCCCTGCTGCCCACCCAGCTCCACAGAGATATACAGCTGGATAATGTGGCATCCCAGGAAGTCATAACCTGACCTTCTGCGTGGGTTTCCCTCATTACAATTCTCCCGAACTCTGCTAAAGGAAAAACTGGATACTTCCAGCAGTAGTTATTAGCAAAGGATGTGGGGGTTGGGTGGAGGTTAACACCGCTTAGGGTGAAACTAACAGAATCAAGGAGCCCCTTGAAATGTAGATTCATGGGCCTGCCCAGAAATCTGCATTTTAAAAGAATCTAGATAATGCTACTCCCGGGGAAGAGTATCTAAGCAGAAGATCTGGGAGATCTTCCTCCTGGGTGGGTGGGGCGCCTTTGGTTAAGAAATAAGAGTTTTAAGAGGTCAGCGCCAGAGACCTGAACACAGCACTGCAGTTGGGGATCCTGCAATTCCCTGTCTAGGAAGGGATAAAGGAAGAGAGGAAGAGAGAGTCCTGGAACAGAAAGTGGCCCAGAAGGCCCACTTCTCCAGGGTGGTGTGGCACCTCAGTAGATACCCTCCTGTTTTCCTCATTTTAGAAATTGACAGGATGAGGAGCAGCAAAAGCGCTTACGAAGCCAAATCCCCTTCCAGCCTCGGGCACTAAGCTGCAGCCGAGGCTCCTCCCCTGCAGCCTTGCCCCACCTAAGGCAAATGCCGCAGGAGAGCAGTGCCGCAGTGCCCTTACTGGGCCACACCCGCCTCCAAGCCCTGGATCCACCCCTGAGGCTAGCAATAACTGGGCCCTAGGGAGTCTCTCAGCTCTCCCAAAACTGGGGTGGGGTGGGGGGACGACTTGAGGACAGAAGGAAAAGACCTCTGGTTTGAGGGGAGTCCTCAGAGCCGTCTCTTCTGCCCTCCTGCGGGCCGCAGGTCTGACCTTGAGATCAAAGGTACAGAAATCCACTCTGGCCTTGGAAGAAGGCAGGGTCCCTCAGTCTGGTCCAGCGGAGCGCCTGGCAGGAGAAGAGCATCAGAGCTGGTGTCCATGGTGTGGGAGGCCTGGGTGTCCCTGGGTGTGCATACTCCACACTGTTTACAAGGTCTGGCAACCCCTGCTTGTTCTGGTCTCAGCCTTCTCTCCAGAAACTGGACTATAAGACCCTTCCTAAGATAGCCCTAGAATTAAGCTTGGCCAGGGGCAAAGGATAGGCCTCCCTCAGATTTCTGTGTTGTGGGCTCCGCAGAGGTTGAGTGTGGCAGGGCCGTGAGGGCTGGGCCTTCATTGGCCATCACAAGCTCCTGCAGCCGGCGCTCTTCTAGGCCTTTACATAACGATTCCAGAGTCCTAGTTGGGGCCCGCCGCCTACAAACCAAGCGGCTCCTGGCCCAAAGGACTAGGGTAGGGCTGGAGCCTCTTCGGAGCCGGCATGCCACAGCACCCACCAACTGTCCAGCGTATGGAGCCAACGCTGGCTGCATGAACTACTGGACCCGGTCAGCCCACCTCGCGAAGTGAAATAAATTCTTACAAGTGCGCTGGCACGCAGCAGTTTTTTCTTCTTTGCACGAAGCCACTCCAGAACTTCCTCCCCGCCATCCCCAGAAGCGTAAGGGGTGGTGTGAACAGTGAAGAAAGGAGAAGTAGCAGCGGCTGCAACTCCACAGCCCGGTCCAAACCAAGACCTTCGCACACAAGCAGCGGCCCATCGAGGCTGAGCGTTGGGCTCGGAGCTTAGCAGGCCTACTTGGGGCGTATTTCTGTAAAGCTCGGCCTGGATCGGAGCCCCTCGGAGACCGGCAGCGACTGATGCGCTAGGCAGATCAGGGGCGCAGCGCAGACGCCCTCCGCCTGGCAGGGGACCCATCTCGGGTTTCACTCGATGGATTTGCGAGGCCTGACCGAGGCTGTGTCCGCACCAAACCCGACTGGGAGGAGGTGGAGAAGCTGCCAAGGGTGTGGCCCGCTCCCGGCCCCTAAACTGCAAGCCGCAGGACGCGTCCGGCCGGGAAGGGATTTGCGTGCGGTGAGGGGAGCCTGGACTGTGGACGGCAAGCCAAGATTCTGCCTGCAGGGCTCTGCGGAGTCGCGCGGTCCGGGTCCGAGGGGTTGCGTCCCTACTGCCCGCATCCAGAGGATGCCCGGGCACTGGCGCACCAGACTCGGTACCCCAGGTGCTCGCCGGAGATGGCAAGGGGGTAGGTAGGAGCCGGAAGAGATGCCTTGCGCGGTCCCCGAGGCTCTCAGCCATAGCCCTGGACCTGCTTCCCCCCAGGGACTGGGCGGGGCCGGCTCGGGCCACGGAAGCCGCAACGAACTTGCCGAGGTGCCCAGAGCAACTGCCCGGGAAACCACTGGGGTGTCAGGACTCTGTCCGCGACCGGCCTCCCCCCCAGCTGCTCTTCCACCTTCGCCCACCAGGGGGGCGAAAGGCGGCGCGACCCCTGCCAGATTCCTGGGAAGGCGGTGCTGGCCCCGCGCCCAGGTGCACAGCGGCCACTCCGACCCGAAGCTGCAGCGAGGCAGCTTCCACCCGAGAAGCGTGCAGGGTACAGGGCACGAGCCCCTCGGGAAGCCAGGACCCCACAACCCCACCCGAAGGCCTGAGAGGACCTAAGCCCTCATTGCCGTGTCATTCTCGATGCCCCGCCGCGTCCTCGACCCGGGCTCCGGCGTGGCTGGCCCCGAACGCCCGCGTCCACCTTCGCTTCCTCGCCCGCCCTGCCCCGCCCCAAGCACTTACCTGCGCCAGCTGCGGCTGAGCGCACCACCGCCTCCACCTCTGCGCCGCGTCCACCCGCAAGGAGCCGGGAGAGGGCCTCGTGCGAAGCGGATCGAGTACGCGAAACTTGAGGCGCGCCCGGCCGAGCTGAGGGCGGCGCCGCGAACCTCTACTGTCGGGGCGGGAGTAGGCGGTGCCAGATCGCGCAGCCCAGCGGGGGAACAAAGAGGAGCTGGGATGGGACCGCGCGCTTCCTGGGTGTCGGGTGACAGGTCTGCCGGGGAAGGCCGGGCCTGGCCACCTGAGGAGGAGCCGCCCCCGATCGGCTGGTAGGGTGGGCTGGGAGGAGCACTGGGAACCCAGGTCGGAAGAAGGGGGTGCACTCTCGGACCCCCCAACCGCGTAGAAGCTCAGAAGCCGGCGGGCCAGGGCCAGGAGACGCAGGAACCGACGGAGTGCAAAGATAGCGACTCGGGGCGGGTTTTACCGCCCCCCCCCCGGGCCCCGCCTGCGCCGGGTGCCGCGCCATTGGCTCAGGTGCCGTGAGGTGGGGGAGGGGCTGGGGGCGGGCCCGGAATGATTCACCTTGATGGTGGCTCGGGTTGGTGCGCTGAGCAAGGCACGCCCGGCCCGGGTTGTGGAGTCGCGGGTGCCCCGCCTGCTCCCCAGCCCTGCTGGGTCTGGCCCCGAGAGGTCCAGCCGCCCATCTTCTGTCCCCGCCTCCTACCTCCGGGCTGAGGTGCAACTAATCGCGGTGCGCCCAGACGCCCTGCAACCTGGCCACTTTCAAGCCCGGAGCTAGTCGAGGTGTGTGTAGCTTAACATGCGTGGAAATCTCAGCCTGGGTTGGGGGAGGGGAGGTACATTTGGAGCCGGGCTAGCCACCGTGTGGCCCCTGGACCGATCTCCGATCTCCGCAGTCTCCCGAAGCGCGCGGCTGACCGATCTCAGGGGGCGCACCTGGACCTCGCGGCTCAGGGCCGGAGTGAGGACCAGAAGCCTCTGCTCCTTCCTCAGCCACCTTTGCCCAGCCCCGCCGCTTTACAGGTGTCTGGCCACCGCCGCCGTCAAGAACAAAGGCTGCCTGTCCCGGGAGGGGGAGGGGAGGGGAGCCGCCCCCAGACCCGCTTCGGACTCCCTTCCTTCCCCCCTCTGCGGCGCGGGCTCTCCGGGGAGGGGCGGGGCTGGCCTGCTGGGTGCAGTAGCGCGTCAGATCCTCCTCCACGGTCCTCTGCTAGGATGGCACCGGAACAATCCAGGGAGGGCAGGAGCAAGGGTACCCCCAAACTATCGTCGCTGGCGTGGCCCCTTCTTTCCCAGCATCCCGAGTGCCCCACCTCCGCAGCCGTTTTGGGCGCCCTTCCCAGTCCCTGCCGCGCCTAGCCGCCCCAGACGGCAACCACAGTTCAAAACCAGATTAAAATAAAACGTTAATCCGCCTTCCTCCCTTTTAGCTCCTAGTTCTCCCAGTGGACCCCGTCGGGTCTGGCGGCCTAGAAATCTCTGAAAGCGGGGGAGGGGAATGTGCGCTTAGCCAGTGCCCCCACCAAACCCAAAGGGCCCCAGAGCAGAGACTGAGAACCGTTAGCTCTCTTTTGGGGCTCGAGAAAGAAAGGGGAACCTAGAGGGATTCTAGCGTTTCTTTCAGCCCTGCGGGCCTGCGAGGACCTGAGGGTGATGATGCAGATACAAACCCTTCGACCTACCTGATTCCTGCACAGCGCCTGCCGCGGCCGTGGGTGTTGCGAACCGCGGGTTCGGGAAGCGAGACCCATCCTGAACGCTGGCCTGGCGCGGGACCTCCGCGTCCCTCTCCCGATGCGCAGCAAAGATGGGGTGCGGAGCTTCTGGAACCGGTGCTGCCCAACTGGCCAGGGGTGGGGGTGGCTCCTCGTTCAACCCTCCTGGCTTGCTCGCATCACCGGCCCCATTCCGGCCTCCCGGCTGCGTTCCCACCCGCGGTGTACCTGGTCCCCAGGCCCATGCCGCTACTAGGCGGCCGTGGGCACGGTGTACCCTAAGCGCAGGCCACGCCAGCTGCCAGTGGCCCCCGCGGCCTGCTGAGCCCCTTTATAGCGCGCGCCCCGCCCCGCCCGGCCCATTCACCTGCTGTCGAGAACTGGACACCATCACGGAGAGCCAGCCGCTGGGCCGCGCTGTCCGGCCGTCGGGGCCAGTGGGGCGGGGGCACCACAGGGATGGATCCGATTTCTACCTTTTCATAAATGCGCGGCTGAAAGTTGAGACGGTCGAGCCAGCGGCGCTTCCACCCCATCAACTCCTGAGCACCCCGAGTCCCCCAGCCTGGCTCCGGGAGGGGCAAAGAAACTGCACCCGCAAAGGTTTCATACATATTTTAGGGAGCAGGCTCAGCGGGTAATAGGAGCTGGACCCTGACCGTGAGAGGGCGGCCCACAGGGATACGATATCCCGGATCCCTTACAGATCAGGGCTCAAGTAGGGGAAGAGCTGGCTTGGCCGACCTCGGCGCTCATTCCGCTGTCCTATGGAGCGCGCCTGCCGCCGCCGGATCCCACCCTCGTCCAGAGCCCCGGGTCTGTCTGCCAGCTGCGCCGTCCCCTCCTCTTAGTGAGGTGTTCCCTTTTCCCACCCACGACCCATACGACTGCAGGCGCAGTTTTGTGCCCAGGAACGCATAGCTTTGGGTTTCCTGACTCGATCAGGTTTAGAAAGGATCCTTGATCTCTGGCGCGTACCCTCCCCTAAATGATTGTGCACCTTACGCCTTGACTTCAGGCAGGGTCCTTACTGACTCCTAAGATCTTGGCCTGGCCACTCGGGCTTTTCTGTGGTCCTCTGCCCCACGAGGCCTTTCTAGCCCCAACCCCTAGCCAGAAGTCCCTCTTGTTTTGAAGATGTTGGGACAAGAAGTAATCGGCTCTGGTCCCCATCTTCCTTTTGGGTCAATAGGCATCAGGGCTGGGGGGCTGGTGTCTGGGATATAAGCCCCTCACTCTTATCACTGGGCTGTAACTCTGCCCTTGGCCTCTTGGCAATGGTGAGGTCCTCGTGTTCACCTGGGCTCTTGCCCCATAGCGTTTGTTACTAACCCCGAGGGAAAGGAGCCTCGAAATTCCGTCCTTTGCCCCAGTCACCTTTTTGTTTTATGTCTTTCTGGACAGTGCGAAGTGAATGTATTGTTTACCATATATATATGATGAGTTTCAGCGATTCACTTCACCTCTCTGTGCCTGTTTCCCCACTTGCAAAATGGATAGATGGCTTCCTTCTCTCATTTGGTACACGTGCATGAAATGCACTTCGTACTGGGTGGCCCAGAGACTCCCGCAGACTGCAGGCCCTGTGTTGTCAGTGCCAGTAGGCCCTGCACGTTGCCTGCACTGCGCCCGGAGGGTCCCTCCCCGCCAACGAGCCTAACACAGAATCCCATCCTGCCCTTCCCACACCGTTCCCCCATCCCCGCCTCCTTGGATTGCAGGGGAAACTGGTGTTGGGTCTCCACCAAGTCCTGGTTTACTGAGCTCTGCTCTAAAATCTAGATGCTTGTGGGTCTACACTCGCAGAGTGTAGGAAGCCAAACTAATTTCCTTATATTTTCCGGAAGGCGCTGTGTTGCTCCGCCTGCCAGTGCTGTTTTTCTTGCGCACCTCAGGACCCTGTAGGATTCTATGCGCTGGAGTGCAGGAAGTAGAATGAGAAACGGAGAGACAGACAAGTGAAAGGCGATCCTGGGTTAGGAATCGACCCAGCACTTAAAAAGAATGAGGAAAATACATATTATCGTTATTGTCCTGGAAAATATCCCTGGCGTTCAGTGAAAAAACACGAAGGATACACAGGCTCCCGTCTTGTAGGAAAGCTAATAGGTTAGGGGGTTAGGCGGAGAGCCTTTTATGCATAAAACGGTGCTGCCAGGAGCACTAAAGATTTTTAAATAATTTATTTTGTTTGAAGTCCTTCTGGACTATTCGAAGCGAATTTGTGTTGTTTATCATATGCTTATATTGAAATTTCAATTAAAATAAATGCAGAAATTGTATTTTTTTAAAACCACAATGTTTCGAAACCCTAAAGGAATAGACTCAACAACTGTGAGAGCGTAGGAGCTGGGAGCCAGGAAGAGGGCACCCGGCCTCCCGCCTCCTGCGAGTCCAGACCTCGCGCGTGAGCAGGACGCGGGCGGGGAGGAGAGGAGGGGAAGCGGCCCGAGCCGTTGTGGGTCGCTAGGGTCTTGCCGGATCTGGCCACACCCAGCAGTTCGATCTCTTCGCGGCCGAGGCTGAGGATCCACCTGGAGCGAACTGCATCGAGTCAGTGGAGATTGCAGCTAACCAGGGTAGAGCAGCGCGCCCAGCCTCTTCTGTTTTGGATCTGTAAAATAATAAATACTAAATCACCGATTATGCCTTTTCCTGAGGAGAGTGGAGAGGATGCGCGAGAGAAAGCGCGTGTGGCCCTGCGGGGGAACCTGATGCAGGGGAACATGGTGCGCCAGGCTGCGCGCGGGGCTGGGGTCGCTCCGGGGCCTCCCAACCCTCCCGCAAGCGCCGCTTGAGTGGAGCCCTGGGGTCCCGGCCAAAGGCCCAGGGACAGATTCAGGACCCAGAACCCAGAGGTTCTAACCAGATCGTCTGCAATGGTTGGGCCTTGACCCTCGTGACCTTCAGCAGATTATCCAAAGGTCGGTGACCCAGATATAATGCTTCACTCCCAGCATCCAGAGCAGACTTTAGCTCAATAATTCGGCCCCCAAACCAGGAAAACACTCATTTTTCACTTTCGGATGCTTCAGAGAGTTAGTTCTTAAATAACTGAAAATAAAATTTTCTGGATTATTAACTTTCTAATAAATATTGCTGGACGTTCGTTTGGCCTTTCTGAGTCGCTGTTGTCTGGGGGAGTCGGGGCCCTAACGGTTCCTTACAGGTTTCTGCAAGCGCCTCGCCGGCAGCTAGGCGCGCGCTCAGAGGGCCAGGACTTCCCAGCCCTGCAGTCTCGGGCTAACCTGGGGTGGGGGTGGGGTGGGGGAGTGCTAGGACGTCCTCTCCCTGCCGGAGGGTTCAGTGGAGCGTCCTCGAACCGCGCCTCTCTGGATGTCCCTGGGCGCGCGGCCCCCAGGCCGCCGCCGCCGCCTCGCGCTCTCGGCTCCCTTTCCCTCCGCCGCGTCTTCAGTCTGTTGTGTGCCCAGGACCCTCCTGGTGCACCCTATGCGCCCTTCAACCCTTCCTTGGCTGCGCATGAGAGGTGAGGAGGGGTATCAGAACCCTCATGGTGTTGGGGCGCTGGTCAGGAGTCCTATTGTCTTAACACCCCTTTTTTTCACATAAGCATACGAAGGCCGCCTAGGCCAGCTCTGGACCCCTGCCCTGTGGGCGGGAGGGCTGGAGCTCAGAGAACTCTGAGCAAAAAATGGAAAAACACAGGAACCGCAGGTCCCCTGGGGCCAGGAAGGACCTTGGAATGGACGCAGATCTCCCGTGACACACCCAGTGGGTGGGCATTCTAGGAGTCCTGGCTGCTGGCTGACCACCCCTCCTGCGCTCAGGGTTCGAGGATTCCAGGGACCGGGTGAGGAATAGGTGGGAGCAGAGGAGAGGGGCAGGGA
>NDGM010060376.1:0-10999 GCA_002564305.1 Octomys mimax | reverse complement strand
CCCCTTCTCAAACCACCATGTCTCTCAATACGGCATCTGCCCCTCTACTCCACCCTTGCCACCTACAACCCTTCCCCTTAAGTGCTCGAGCTCTGAGGTGATTTACCATCCCATTAGGAGATCTCAAGGACCTGGCCCACAGCCCTTGTTCACCTCAAGGTTCGTTTTGTTTTGCCTTATTGTCTTTTTTTGACACAGCGTCTCTACATAGCTTTTGGCTGGCCTTGAACTCACTGTGTAGCCCAGGCTGGTCTCGACCTGTCAACAATCCTCCCACCTTAGCCTCAAGAAAGCTGGAATTATAGGCGTGCCACCACCACACCTGGCTATCTCAAGGCTTTTGCCGCTCCTGCTCTGCCGCCTACACAGCTGGCTCCCCCGAATCCTCACTCAACGTCGCCCTCCCAAAACTCTTCCGCCTCGGCTAACAGGGCCCGCAACTCTCATCACTCTAGCCTCTTCTGTTTCATCATACCGACCACAGCGCCACCTCCTAACACGACACACACTGAGATTTACACAAGTCTGAGAAAAAGGTCTCCTGGGTCAAGAGCGGTCCTCGGTATACGCACATCCAGAGAAGGCCTGGCAATGAGGGAGGGCTCCGCGAGCGGCCATCCGCGAGCGGCCATCTGCCAACGACCCGCGCGTAGGGCTGGAGGACAAGCCCGCTCACCTGGCCGAGGCACCCCGGTCCGGACCACACAAGCTCGGGGCAGCTCCGCGTTCGCGTGCTCCTTGTGTCGCCGCCCCTGAAGTTTCTTCCGGCTCCGACTCAGACTCGGAATCAAAACCCGAAGCCAGGAACTCATCCACCGTCAGCTCAGCCAGACGCCTGCGGGTCACACTGAAGGTCACAGCTGCCTGTCATCGCGCTAGTCCCAGCCCCAGGAAAAGAGCGAGAAGATCCCACAAGGTACCGGGGCCAACCCAAGGGCGGTGCAGCCCCTGTACTCACACACCTCTTGGGGCCACGCGCAGCCGCCATGATGACGACAGCGCCGCGTGCGCCGCACTTCCGATCCCAGAATGCCAAGCCCTAGCCGCACTTCCTCTGGACCAGCCCCGCCCCAACCCTGGCCCCGCCCCACCAAATGGCTCTACGGTTCCTTGACCGTGGCGCCGACGGTGTCCGGGCGGGAGGGCGGAATCGCAACCTAGTTCCTTGGACTGGATCACTGAGTAGCAGTACACATTTGCCTGACAAGACCTAACAGCCGTTAGCAGCTCTGTAAGACGGAGTAACAACGGTTTCCACCCGGGGAAGACGAGGCCAGGGCGTCTGGCCCAGCCCTGCCCGCAGCCCACTGTGTTGATGCATGGTAGTGACAAGGAACAAAATACAAGTGGGACAAAAGGGAGTGCTATGCAAACAGAGCTGACAAGTCAATAGCGACAACCAAAGGGGGTCATAGGGAAAACAGATACGCAGCCCGTAATATTGCGCAGAAAGTTCGCCCAAGATCCGACGCCAGGTAGCCAAGCTGCCCTCCCCTGATATCTTCGGGACAGGTCCACACTGTGAGTGCAGATCCCCGTGTTACCCCGCCGCCCAGACAGCAGGATTTGTACCTCGCTCGAGAGACTCCCCTAGAGTCCGTGGACCTAGTCCGCCCGACCCCACCGCCAGCAGTGCCCAGAGCGAGGCCTGGCGCGGCTGGCTGCGTGGTGCAACCCTGTTGGGCGGGGACCTGCGCCAGTCTCAGAGGCTGGGGTGGGGGGGTGCCAGAGGCGGGGCGGGCGGCACCGAGAAACAGCGACTCAGGAAGGTGGCTTCGCTAAGCGGAGGGGTTGCTGCCACAGCCGCCGAGCAACCCTCCGGGCGGCGGTGCATCGCACCTCCTGCGCTCCGCGGGTCAGCGGAGGGTCTGAGTGCCAAATTCATGCAGCCGCGCGGTGAGCGCCCGGCCGGCAGGACGCAGAGCCCAGAGCACGGCAGCCCGGGGCCCGGGCCCGAGGCCCCGCCACCGCCGCCTGCGTGAGTGGGGCCAGGGAGAGGGCGGGTGGGCAGAGGGACAAGCCCCGCAGCCAGAGCCTGGAGTCGGTCCTAGGAGTCTGGAGTCTCCGGCCACCTAGAGTCCACCTGGAGAGTGGGGTGCAGAGCGGTGGAAGTGGAGTGGGGGTCTGCGGCCCACAGCTCGGGGAAGACAGCGGCCCCTTGGGGTGGGCAGGTGGACAGTGGGGCGGCATCATGAATCTTATGGAGCTGCAGTGGTCGGAGAGGCTGGATAGGTTACTGTCAGAGCGCAGAGTCCCGGCCTTACCAGTTGGGAGGGGGTTTAGAAAAGAGGAGGTCCCGAGTGAGAGAGCAGGGTCAGTGGCAAGGTGTCTTTCCTAGAGATGTGCATGGGCTGCTGGGCTCTTGATGGGATGGCTGGAGTGATGGCTATACCTACAGGTCCAAAGGGTGGGATGAACAGCTCTGGAGGGCACACTTGACTTAGCCATGCATGCCTGCAGACCGGAGGCAGAGCGTGCGAGGCCCAGGCAGGCCCGGCCCACAGTCCCCATGGAGGGTGCCATGCAGCTGCTGAGCCGGGAGGGCCACAGTGTGGCCCACAACTCCAAGCGGCACTACCACGATGCCTTCGTAGCCATGAGCCGCATGCGGCAGCGTGGTCTCCTGTGTGACATCGTCCTGCATGTGGCCGCCAAGGAGATCCGCGCGCACAAGGTGGTGCTGGCCTCCTGCAGCCCCTATTTCCACGCCATGTTCACAAGCAAGTACTTGTTTGGGTGGCACATAGAGTTTTTTATAGGCCAGCAGGTGGACACCAGGCTGACTCCCTGTTTTCCTGTCCCCACAGATGAGATGAGTGAGAGCCGACAGACACATGTGACACTGCATGACATCGATCCTCAGGCCTTAGACCAACTGGTGCAGTTTGCATACACAGCTGAGATTGTAGTGGGCGAGGGCAATGTGCAGGTGAGGCTGTTGCCATCTTCTGAGGGGGTCTTCTCCATCTCCCCAAGCCTGTGTCCTCAAGCCCTCCCCTCTCAGTTACTTTGTGCTTCCCTGGCACCTTCCTGTCTCACTTTCACCTCTGTACCTGCAGACACTGCTACCTGCTGCCAGCCTCCTGCAGCTGAACGGTGTCCGAGATGCCTGCTGCAAGTTCCTGCTGAGTCAGCTGGACCCCTCCAACTGCCTAGGAATCCGGGGCTTTGCCGACACACACTCATGCAGTGACCTGCTCAAGGCAGCACACAGGTACGTGCTGCAGCACTTCGTGGACGTGGCCAAGACTGAGGAGTTCATGCTCTTGCCGCTGAAGCAGGTAACGTGCCAGATGGGGTGCAGCCCACATTATGTCCTGGTCCCACCCAGACAACAGGGCCTGGCAACCAGCCCCACAACCCTTGTTCTCACCACCCACATCCACACTGTGACCATCCTGGGACCCGTAAATCTTGTCCCCATTTTCTGATTCTACTAAACCTTTACTGTCTACACTTTAACCCATTCTGTTCTAATGTCTGTGCCTGTAATCTGTACTTCCTGGTTCTACATCACCGTGACCACTGGATTTAGGTTCCCCCAGAAACCAAGTCTGGCTCCTGACCCTGCTTGGCACCTCCCTGTAGGAACACTGAGCCCCCAACTGGAACCTCCTTCCCAGGCACCTTCAGGGCTCCCTGGGCACACAAGGACCCTCCCCAGGTCTCAGGTCTGAGGGCCCCCACCTCCAGGTGCTGGAATTGGTCTCTAGCGACAGCCTGAATGTGCCTTCAGAGGAAGATGTCTACCGTGCAGTCCTGAGCTGGGTCAAACATGATGTGGACACTCGGAGGCAGCACGTCCCCCGGGTAAGGCCAGGTGCTGAGGCTCCCATGGTATCTGGGAGGAACACAGGTGACTGAGACCTGGGTATTCTTCATGTACTCCCTGGCCCCATCAGGGACCCACAGGAGCAGGGCAGGCACGTAGCTCAAGATCCCATCCTGCAGATGCGGAAGGTTTCTGAGCTAGAACTCTCAGCCCTGGGGCAAGTGTACCCAGGGAGTTCCCTGACCTTGGCATGCCCCACCCCAGCTTATGAAGTGTGTGCGGCTGCCTCTTCTGAGCCGTGACTTTCTTCTGGGCCATGTGGATGCTGAGAGCCTTGTACGACATCACCCCGACTGCAAAGACTTGCTTATCGAAGCCCTCAAGTTTCACCTGCTGCCGGAGCAGAGGGGCGTCCTAGGCACCAGCCGCACTCGTCCCCGACGCTGTGAGGGTGCTGGCCCCGTACTCTTTGCTGTGGGTATGCCCACCTGACCCCTCTTTCCTCATGGTGCTGCACTGGGCCTTCCATCTCCATGCCCAGCACTAGCCTAGCTGGTATTGACCTACTTTTCTCTCCTCCTTCATCCAGGGGCCTCTCAAGGGTCTGTGGGGTCTGACCCACCAGTGTGATCCAATCCCTATGTCTTGTCATAAGGGACCCATGCCCTTGCCCTTCAGCTGTTCTAGAGCTCTTTTGCCTACCTAGGCCCCTCCTGCCCTTTCACCCCTCACCAGGTGGAGGGAGCCTTTTTGCCATTCATGGGGACTGTGAAGCATATGACACCCGAACTGACCGCTGGCATGTGGTGGCTTCCATGTCTACACGTCGAGCCAGGGTGGGAGTTGCTGCTGTTGGGAATAGACTATACGCTGTGGGCGGGTAAGGATAAAGGATACATGTGGGTGGGGCTCTGTACATGTGTGCTTGGCCAACTGTGATCAGTAATGGAAACCTTTCCTAGCTATGATGGGACCTCAGACCTGGCTACTGTGGAGTCATATGACCCCGTGACCAATACATGGCAGCCTGAGGTGTCCATGGGCACAAGGCGAAGTTGCCTGGGTGTAGCTGCGCTGCATGGGCTTTTGTACTCAGCTGGTGGCTATGACGGGGCCTCCTGCCTCAACAGGTAATAACAGGGGTTGAGACCCCAGTGGCCTCACAGGGTTGGCTTAGGAGCAGGAGGTGAGGCTGTGATGTCTGCCTAGAACAAGTCCCGCCTGTACCAGGCCATGGGGTCCCCAAGGCTTCTTCACTTCAGACCATAGCAGCACCAGAGCCTAGGCTCTTTTCTCCCCATTTTCCTCTGTGCCCCGGACTTCTAGTTCAGGGGCTGGGGAGGGGGATGCCCAGGATGGTGCAGGCACCCCCACGGTTACCCCGTGGTAACCCAGGAAGTCTTGTTGTTTGCTGTGGAAGGGCTCCAACGTCAGAGTTCTACGATGTGCAGCAGGGGGTTTCAGCACCCCCTAGGAGGACGGGCCCTTGGGGAGGGTACTTTCTCTATCCTGGCTGATGGTCGGCAGCTCTCTGGTGCCCACAGTGCCGAACGCTATGACCCCCTGATGGGAACATGGACATCCATTGCCGCCATGAGCACCAGGAGGCGCTATGTGCGTGTGGCCACACTCGGTGGGTAATGACGCCTGCTCTCTATGCACCTGCCCTCCTGCCTGCCCCCACCCCACACTCAGCAGAAGCGCCAGGGTATGTTGTTTTCCTGCAGATGGGAACCTGTATGCCGTGGGTGGCTATGACAGCTCCGCACACCTGGCCACTGTGGAGAAGTATGAGCCCCAGGTGCATAATGCACCCCAATGATGACCACCCCTTCCCCTGTGCTCCCTGGGGTCGTTCCACCCTAAGTAGGTCCTCTTAGTGGGAGGGATAGCCTAGTTGGGTCACCCTCCAACCTGCACTCTCACCCCTGCAGGTGAACTCGTGGAGTCCCGTGGCCTCCATGCTGAGCAGGCGAAGCTCTGCTGGTGTGGCAGTGCTGGAAGGGTCCCTGTATGTGGCAGGAGGGAATGATGGCACCAGCTGTCTCAACTCAGTAGAGAGATACAGTCCCAAGGCTGGCGCATGGGAAAGTGTGGCACCCATGAATATCCGCAGGTTCGCAGCCAGGGGTGGCCAGTGGACACTTCCAGCCACCACAGAGGGCAGTGCTGGGCATGTGCTGTGAGGGATGGGCTCGGGGTTGGGGTGGGGGCTGCTCTCCCTCTCTCCCCTGCTGGTCCAGCCCCTGATCTCACTGTGGTCTTCCCACCCCCAGGAGCACACATGACTTGGTGGCCATGGATGGATGGCTCTATGCTGTAGGGGGCAACGACGGCAGCTCCAGCCTCAACTCCATTGAGAAATACAACCCAAGGACCAACAAATGGGTGGCTGCCTCTTGCATGTTCACACGGCGCAGCAGTGTGGGTGTGGCAGTCCTGGAGCTGCTCAACTTCCCACCACCATCCTCACCTACACTGTCTGTGTCCTCTACCAGCCTCTGACCTGCAATATGGACCACACAGAGGCCCTACATGCCTTAAGCCCCACAGGGTGGCCCCTGCACCTCCCTGTCCCTGACTGTAGGGGGCAGGATCCACAGCTCCCACCAGGGATAGCCTACAACATCTGTCCATGTCTGCGTTCGTTTTCCTTGGTGTTCCTTTATGTGTGTGCTGTTTATTTATTGATTCACTATTTATTGATGGACAAGCAGAACTGCAGCTACCAGTTTATATGTTTACTCTCCAAATGTGGCTCTTCTGTCTGTGAGGACCAGGCAGCCCTCTAGACTCCTGCCTGAGGCAGTAGGAATGATGAGGGTAGACACTCCCTGCAGAGGGTTCAGCAGCCAGAATTAGCAGCAGGAGGGGATTGAAGGCTTTCTAAAACAGGTGCAGATCCCTAGCCATGCTTTGCACAGCACCCTTACCTGGCCCAGCCAAGCACCGTTCCTAGGAAGGGCACAAAGCAGGCTTCCTTCCTCCCTGTGTCCTGTATGCAGTTGGTGTCTTTTCTGGGTCTTGTTTGGGTCTGAGCACACATATGCACTCAGACCCTACACAGCAATATGAGCCAACTTGAACAATAAATATGTTTCTTGGGCTCCTTGGGTTGGAGGCTGAGTGTCCATCTCTGGCCCCTCTTATCCCCTCTGCCTTGTGAGACTGCAGCATAGCCTAGGGTCCTTTCAGGCCAGAGTGAAGGCCTGTGGGCCAAGATGCTGAATTAGTGTTAGAAGGGTACACTTAGCACCCAGGTGAGGCAAGGGCTGTGGTGTTCTTGTGACCAGCGAAGGTTGGCTACCATCCTGGTCCTCAGAGGCACCTATCAGCCTCTGGAGGTGGGGGTGCGAGTGGGAGACTGCCTCACCAGCTGCCTCCCTCACCAGCACTGTCTTCAGCATCTGGGAGGCACCTTTCTATATTTAGGGACCCTGACTTTATCGTTGGACAAGGACTAACCCCAGGCAAAAGGAGCTGGCAGAAGGTTGTAGCTTCTTCCCCATGTCCTGGGACCTCAGAGTTGAGGACACACACCCTCCCGCACTGGTGACTCAGGGAACAACTGGAATTATGGAAACAGGATGTGTGCTCAGGTTAGGGAGTAGACAACAAGGGGGGAGGGGTTCCTGGATTCACTAAGCTCCAATGCCCAGGTACCCCTGGCCTGAACATAGGTAGGCAACAAGATCACAGACTGGGCCCAGGGGGCCGCTGCCATCCAGACCTGAGGCTGAGGTGTGGGCTGTGGTCCTGAAAGGAAACATCCTCTCCCTCTTACCTCAAGGCCTGCCAGCACCTGTTTCGAAAGGGGCCATCCATAGAAGGCTGGGCTCCAGTTAGGCCAATCCCTCCCAAGAAGGTTCCTCCCCACCCACCCCTTCATTAGGGGCAGGACATCCACAGCCCCGCCTACTGGGGAGGCCCACAGGAGCCTCCTGTGGGATCCAGAATAGTCAACCAGCTCAGCCCAGGCCAGCCACAGCCACCCATGGGAAACAGCCAGTGTGTCCCTCAGGCCCCCAGGAGGCTGCGGGCCTCCTTCTCCAGAAAGCCCTCGCTGAAGGCAAACAGGTGAGAGGCGAGGCCTCAGCCATCAGAAATCTCCTTAGCCTGCCTCCAGGGCTGTGCCATGAGCCCCTTTCCCTTGTCTCCAGAGAAGACAACACGAGGAAGCTGGCTGGCTTGTTTGGTGTGGAGGCTGGCCCAGAGGGAGACACAGCGGCTGACAGGATCTTCTGCTACATCCCTGGGACGGTGAGCGCAGGGGCGTGTCCCTCTGGAACTGTTGTCTGTGTGTGTTAGGGTCTGAGTGGCTCTGGCTCTCATGTTGACTGTGTGGCAGTGTGTGCATCATACCTTCCTGGGCCACCGGGAGAACTCAGATCCAAAGTGAGGAAGTGGACACTGCCCCACCCCAGAACCTTACCCACCGAAAGTCTGGGCGAGAACGAAACTGAGAGGCACTGAGTCAGTTACAAGTAGCTCCACAGGCAGCCGGGCGGGGCCTTCCAGTCTCCTGGGCTCACTCACCGGCCGCCTACCTGCCCCTGCTGGAACCTGGCCGGCTCCAGGCATATCTGGGTCGCAGTCTTGTCATGTGAGAGAATGAGGCGCTTCTGTGAGCAGTAAGCCAGGCTGCTTGTCACCTGCTCTAGGCCTTGGTTTCTCCCTGGGGCACCCTGTGGGCAGCTTCTGTCAGCATCAGACCACACCAACTCTACAGTGCCCACCACCATGTCCCACATGGCAAGGGAGAAGTTCCACACCCTATCCACCTCCAAGCCCCACCCTCAGACTGAGGGCAAGCTAGGGGAGAGACCCATCCCTTTCCCCAACATGCTGGCATTGCGCTAGGAGGTCTGACAAGCCCCTTGACCACTGTAACCCTCTCCTGAGGACCCATACATTCCAGGGTGGTTGGGCTCTGTTGGGTCCCAGGCACCAGGAATAGCTGGGGAAAAACAGGTGACTCTGGGCTAAGGGCTCAGGTAGAGTTCCCACCCTGCAGTCCTAAGGCCAGCTGGCATGGGCTTCTAGAGCCCACTGCTTCCACCAGGATGGGATCCTTGTACTATCACTGAGGTACCAGGGCACCCCACAGGCAAGTGCCAACCTTATAAATCATGCTGCCTCAGAGAAGTGGGTGGAAGAGGGTGGCCGGCCTGACCCAGTTGGCTCCCTCCACACAGCCACATCTCAGATCCTACCCAAGGCCCAATTCATGCAACAGGACCCTCGGGGAGTCCCAGGGAGGCATGGTGGCCTTAGTGGTCCTCTTTTGCTCAGAAATCAGACACAGTAGCTGGAGAGGGGACAAGACCCAGCCTGGGTTGGCAGTCAGGAAAAGTACTCTGGCCAGGTGTAGAGCTGTTCTGGGCCCTGCACCTGAGTTCTGTAGTGGATTGTGTAAGGACTGACCTTGCCACAGCTCCAAACCAGGGTCTCAGGGCTGAGCCTGGGCTCCAGGACTAACTGCATAACCCTTCCTGATTCATGGCCTATTTTTCACAGCTGCCATCCCAGAGTCAGTTCCCACACTGGGTGTACATGCAGGAGGCCCCACCCAGAGGCTGGGAGGCCGAGGAGCTGTGTGTCTTCACATTCCTGGGTTTGCCCAAGAGGCAGCTCAAGTTGGCCAGAACACAGCAGCCCACGTAGGTCACATTGCATCTACCAAAGGCAATGTGACCCTACCCAACTTATCCTTTTCCATCCCATCAGCATCCATCCACTGACTCTTAGTCTGATCCCCAACCTCCCATTTACAGAGGATTCTGCACCAGCATAGGATAAAGTGTGTGGGTGGTGACTGTCTCCCTCTTATCAGCAGACATACATTACCCACCATTCCCAGCACATCCTAGACCCTGTCCTACCCTGTGGGGACACAGCAGGAGACAAAATACAGAAACCTTGTTCCCATTCTCTCAGAAGAGACAGACAAGACAAGTGAGAGAGACAGTAGAGGAGACTGTGCTTAAGAGATCTGGGCAAGTTCCTGAGGAGTGGAGTAGAGTGAAGGTCACAGGGTCCTAGCAGAAGGAACAGCAAGAGCAAAGGTCCTGAGACAAGCTTGTCCCTGATTCAGAGGTGAGAGGGGGACAAGTGGATGAAAGATGTCCTCGAGAACCACCAAGGCATGGCAGGACCTTCGCTTTTGCTGTGAGTAGGGTGAAGGCACATGTAGGGGTGGACTAGAACAAGTGGCTATACCACACGGATGGTGTGGTCTCAGGGTCTCAGGGTGTCACAGTGCAGTGGCTGGTACAGGTTCTGGAGAGCTGGCTAACCTGGCTTTTCTATACCCAAGTTCACAGACATCCTGTTGGTAGCTCACAGTGATGGGGATACCTACACCAAAGAAATTGGCAAAGGTTAAGAATCAGGGCCTTTGTTTTTCTAACTTTTGTTTGTTTTGTCTGTTGTAGAACCACATACTGAGCATTATTCCACGCAGGCTCCCCAGGCTTCTCTAGATCTGAGGAGGTTAGGAGCTAAAAGAAGATCACACAGCACAGGAAACGATGAAGCTAAGGGTGGTCTCCACTGAGTCTCACTGCCTACTGCTAGAGCAGGCAGCTCTGACATGAGGGAGCTGCATGTGCCCACGCTGTCTTCGTGAAAGGCTGTGGGTGTGCTAGGGTCTATGTCTCTGTGTGCTCTCTTTTTTTTGGTACCGGGGATTGAACTCAGGACCCTGTGCTTTCCAGGGAAGCACTTATTCTACTGAGCTATCTCCTGGTACCCCTCTTGTGTGCTCTTGATGTGTGTATCATGTGGCCCTGCATGGAGAGACCAGGCCTGTGTGCTGGCTGTGTGTTTGTTGGCTGAGGCTGCTGGCCCTGTTGGTCCCTCCCCTGAGCCCTACTCCTCTAGGATGTCCCAGGCCTTGAAGGCCGGCCAGAAGGCCCGGAGCAGCCATTCCTGAGTGTCTTCAAAAAAGGGCGACGGCGAGTGCCTGTGAAGAACCTGGGCAAGGTTGTGCACTATGCCAAGGTCCAGCTGCAGTTCCAGCACAGCCAGGTGGGGACCAAGGAGCCAGGCCAGATAGGGACAACCTGAGGGGATTGGCATCCTGCCAGTACAGGCTGCTCCCCAGACTCCCAGACTGGCAGCCCCTCTCTCTACAGGATGTCAGTGACTGTTTCCTGGAGCTGTTCCCCTCCCACCTGTACTTCCAGGCCCATGGCCCCGAAGGACTCACATTCCAGGTGTGTGTGT
>NDGM010060268.1:0-11890 GCA_002564305.1 Octomys mimax | reverse complement strand
GCTCGTGCCTGCGCTCGCTGCGCCTCCTCGTCTTCGCTGTCTTCTCGGCCACCGCCAGCAACTGGCTGTAAGTCGGGCCGGGCCGGGCCGGGCCGGGCGGGCGGGGCGAGGCGGGCCCCGGGCAGCAGCCGGTGCCAGGCGGCGCGGGGCAGCGGGCTCGGGGGTGCCCGGCAGGTGCCTTGGCCGCCGGACGGGAGGCTACTTGCTTGCGCTACCACCGCTACCCGGCCTTCAACTGGACACCCCGAGCCCCTTCTGCCAGAGCAGCAGGGATGGCTGAGGTGTCCGCACCCACAGGAGGCCCTGGGCACCCGAGGGCGCATGGAGCGCGAACGCGGGGCAGCAGCCCCGGAGGAGTGCGGGGCCTGGTGCAGCCCATAGGAGTGACAGATCTCGGAGAAGCCCATTATGGGGAAGGGCTCCAGGACATAATAGCAGGTTAATCCCTAGAAGTCTGGGAGAGCTCCCCATGCCTAACTGCGCCACGCTGCGGGCTGGGCAGGAGGCGTGCAGGAACCTGTTTCTGCTTGGGGGGCGGGAGCCAGGCATGGAACAAGGGAAGGGACCGGGACACCGAGCCTCTGAGAGCCCGCTCTTGGCTGTCCTGACTTTGGTGTTCCTGAGGCAGGAAGAAACTGCTAACAGCCTTCAAAGGGGACAACAGCCGCCACCCACCTCCATGGGTCTAGCTGGAGGAGGAACGGGGTGGTAACCGCTGGATACCTCTCCTCAACTGGGTCTGTGGCTCAGGAGGCTGCCTGAGAATGGGACAGAAGCTTGTAGAAAAGAAGGGGAGCTAAAGGGATGAGCTGCAGTGCACTGGGGTAATAGGGAGGCAGAGGAGCCGGACTCCATCCCTCCTCCGTGACACTTCCCCATGCCCCAGGCTTAACCCTGGACCTAGCTCCTCCTGCCCAGAGCTCTGCCCCTAGCAGCTGTGGGCCGACAGTGGGGAGCCAAGCCCCAATATTGATCTGAAAAGCATGAGGTGGGAAGGGGGATAGCCAACAGTGTAATAAGGTTTCCATGGAGACCAAGGGAGAGGAAAAAATTCTCTCTGCATCAAGACCAAAGAACAAATATCTCCCATGAAATTGCCCCCAGTGTCCAATGGCTGTTGCTATGAGGTCATTGTGGCCAGCCGGGGCCCTACAGGCGGGAAGGAGTGTGTTCGTTGGGGTCAGAGCCACCCAGGGCTTGGGGGATGGAGGTGATGTGGAATTCTCCCAGCTGTTCCAAGAGAGAGTGACTCCAAGGCATCCCAAAGTGGCTGCAGAGCTTTTGTTTTTCTTGGAGGCTTAATTTGATTAACACTTCAGGAGCAGTGGCAGTGTGTACAGAAACCAGGGCACCACCACCTCCCTCTGCCCCCCTGCAGAGTGCCCTAAGCAAGGCCTGGATCACGGAGCTGTGTTTAGACTTGGGGGAGCCTGGAGTCTCTAGATCTGGCTCTTAAATACATGGGCTCAAAGCTGGAGTCTCCAGAACAGGTCTGAGCATCAGGAGGAACAGGGGAGGTGGTCTGCCTGCCCCTTGCTGAAGGCTGCAAAAAGAAAAATGGCAATATGAGAGCATAACCCAGTTCTTCAAGGAACACAGGGACATCCTGCAATGGAGAGCCCTTCAGGACATCTGGCCCTTTCCACTGGAGTCCCTGGGGGCCTCATTGGATCCCTTTATAGATGAGGAAACTGAGGCCTGGGGAGGAAAAGCTACCCACCAATCAGAGCTGAGAACCAAACCCAGGTATCTGACTTCCAGGTAGGGTCATCCTACATCTCCCTGAAGCTGCCCCAGAGAAGGCAGCCCAGCTTTGGGCTTTGGGTCATGCAAACCACGAGGAATTCCAACAGCTCAGTTCTTGAGCCTATGCCATGGGGAGTGGGTAAGAAGGGGCAGTCTGGAAGGAGAAGAGGTTGGCAAACCTGTTCTCTGCAACTGTGATGTTTCAGGTTGCCACTAGTAGGACTCTGGATGACCCAGCTCACTCTTGCTCCATCTGGGCTTTAAGCCAAGGGTCTCTGTTCAACCTTGGGCAAAAAGAGCAAGGGGCCTCCCAGGACCCCAGGGAACCAGAAGGGCTCTGAAGAAGAAGACACAGCAGGCACAGTCCCCCCACAGACACACAAACCAGGGTTATTGACGTGTATTTATCTCCCTCCATCCCCAGCAGGGCTGAGAGCAGCTTTGGGGGAAATAGGTGTCACAGCATGCCTCCCAGGAGCTTGGGGTCTAGGTGAAAGGATAGGACAAAAGCAAAAGCACAAATGGGTGGTGGTGTATGTGCCACTTAGCTCTCAGAGGACAGAATTGAGTGTGAGCAGCAATCAGAAGGAACTTGCCCTGGAGGCTGTAGAGTCATGACATAATAATTATAATAACTCCCACGGGACTATCTAAATCCAGACATTTAAAATCCACTTTACAGATGAAAAGATTCAGGCTCCTGGAGGTAGCAACTGCCCAAAGCCACCTAGCTAGTAAGTGACAAAGGTGTCTGACCCAAAGCTGCCTCAACAAGGAATAGCCTCAGGCAGGCAGTTATACATCCATGCAAAGTGATAGCAAAGTGTCTTTTCAAGTGTGAGCCAAGCTAGAGGTCTAGCCCTAAGAGGATGGCTGGGACTGAGGCACAATTCCTGAATGCCCTGTCCCTTCCCAGCATCTGGAGACAGGGTTGGTGGGCCGGCTGGCTGCAGAGCTGGTGTTGTCTATGGTCTCAGGAGGGTGGGTGGCCTGGCAGGGAGGCCAGGTGTCCTGCTGTGTGCAGCTGTTGGGCAGGACAGAGCCTGGAGATGGGAGGGCTCTATAGCCTGAGGCCTGGGCAAGCCCAGAGAAGCTGGAATCTGTCGATTAGGCTCGTGTCTGGCACCACAAATGAACTGACAGCTTATGGCAGGAGGGCTACACAGTCCTTTGGTGGAAGGAAGGTGTGTGCTCTGCCCTCAAAGGACTGCCCTGCCATAGACATGGCTCAGAAATGTTCCTGAATGGCCCCTTTACCCAGACAATGGGACTATGCCCAGGAGACCTGGCTTCCAGTCCCAGCTCGTGCTGGCTGACCTGGCCTGGGCCTCTTTCTCCCTCTGGGTCACAATCCTCAGAAGTTTTTTCTGAACTCCTAATGGAAGTGCTGGGAAGGGCAAGGGAAGAGATAAGCTGAGGTCTCACTATTGTGGGCTCCTGGGGAAAAGCAGCAGTACCTGACCAGCACCCCTAGCTGACCAGAGGGGGAAGTTCCTGCAGCACTCTAACCAGGAGCTGGGTCTCTGGAACAGAGACAGCCAAGAGTCCCACCTCAGCTCTACCACTGCAATAGAGGGACCTTGGACAGGTGATTCAACCCCTCAGAGCTTTCTGTAGCCTCATCTGTAAAATGGTACCCTTTGGCACAAAAGGTACACCATGGTGGTTGGCAAGAAAGAGGGCATGTGTTGTGCCGGACACAGTGCCAGGCAAACTGATACAAGTGGTAGCCACAGAAGCTGAAGGCTCTTATCAGTGAGCTGTAGTTGTGTCCCTGTCTACAGGGATGACAGAATGGGCCTTTAGGCTGTTCCCTAACTTGTTTTACTCATATTGTTCTGTCTGGATCCTGCGATCTTACACAAGGAGGAGCTTAGGCCACCGCTCCCATGCTCTTCAACCAAGGCTCTCCCAGATCCTGTACATAGCCAGGGAAGCCAGACTGGCACACAGGCAAACTCTGCTGGCTAGAGGGTTATCACTGGGAACACCCTTCACTGCAGAATACGGGAAGTGAAGCAAGCATCACTCACCCTACTGGCTCTCAGTCCCACAGGGAAGCATCTTCATGCCAAGCTCCTGTGCATGTGCTTGCCCCGTGGGGCTGGGTTAACTCCCTTAGCTTCCAGCCCTGAGCTTCAGCATTTGGGGCAGCCCCACAAGTAAAGATGTGTCCCTCCTTCCTCACTAAAATCATAAAACTCTATATCCTGGGAGCTCCCCCAGTGGCTCTGAGCAGTGAGTTACAATCACTAACACACTTATAGCGCTTTACAGTATGTATTAGAATTTCTCCCAACCTCGGTATAATTAATATGTGGGGCCAGATAATTATTTGTTAAGGGTCTATAAGATGTTTAGGAGCACCTCAGCCCTCTACCCATGAGATGCCAAGAGCAGAAATACTGCTGCCTACCTGGCCATTGTCTGCAGACATTGTCAAATGCGCCCTAGGGGGCAAAAGCACATCCACATGTTAAGAATGAATGGCTCACAAACCACATTCACACCCACTGTCCTCCTTGAGCCACACATCCTCCCTCCCTGTCCCCCTCCAGGGAGGAGTGAGTGTAGTTTTCAGCCCCACTTCAGAGGCCCAGAGGGGCGGTGACTTCTCCCAGGAAGCAGGACTTGAACTTGACTTGCTCTCACATGTCCAAGTCTCCGGGCTTTCAGCCCCTACCCATAGAACCATGTTGTGTTATACATACATAATAGTGTTTCTGGAGGGGGTAGCTGGGGCACAAGGGCGTCTGAGCATCCCCTAGTGCCTGGCACAGGCCTGCCACACAGCGGGTGCTCAGTCAGCACTTGATGGATAAATGAAAGAAGGGCTCGTTTTACTTCTAGATGTCAAAGACTGACCATCTTCAAAGACTTCAAGTAGGAGGACGACTTCCTTCCACTACCCCAGGGCTCAGGTGACACTAAAATGTGCTGTGGTGGGAATCAGGAAGTGTGGCTGTCACCCAGCAGCCCTGCAGCCCTGCCTCTCCTGCTGTACCAGGCTGAGCTGTTCCTCACCCTCCACCAAGCCCCCCTCACCAGGCTCTGCCCTCGGGGTTTGCTCAGGCAGCAGCCGCAACCCAGCTGTCTGCTATGGTTTGACTTCTTCCCTCAGCCCTGGATTAGCAATTGAGCAACTCAGCAAGCATCTGACAAGACAGTGCTCCCCAAACCTGTTGAAACTTGCCCAACTCAGGCCCTGTGGGTGCACTTGCAAGGCTGAGCATTTGCACCAAGCTTTCTCTTCTTCTTCTTCCCTCTGGGAGGAAAAGCTTGGGCTGAGCCAAAAGGGAACAGATTGGCCTTGGTGGGTGACAGCGCCTGCCATGGGCCCCTTCAGTTAGTTACCTCTGCTAGCTTGCAAGGGCCGCTTCTGGTTTGCTCAGCAAACCCAGCTGGAAGGCGGAGCTGCGACCTGACCTGCTGTTGCTTTCCAGATTTCCGTAAGAGTTGCCAGGTTTTATCTCTGAGTCCTCAACTGCATCTTCTGTGATTCAGCCAGACCCAGGAGAAGGCTCGCTGCCTGCCATGACCCGACCAGCTCCCCTTCCCCCCATGTAACCCTTCTCCACCTCCCCCATCTCCTAGCAAACTTGAAAACAAACTTTTTAAAATTCTCCACCAAGCCAGAGCCAAGTCAGAACCCCTGCAGAGGAGAGGACCTGATCTCCTAAGAGAGAGGAAAGGAGTTGATGGGAGGAGGGTGGATGCATCCTTGGGAAGGAAGGAAACACCCCCCAGCCCAGCATTCTTTGAGGGGCCCATTCACACAGCACGGAATTACTGATGACCTAGAGGTTCCTACTCCGAACCTCTGAAATTGGGAGACTCTGAAGGTTCCCTCCACTCCCAATTTCTCACTTTGTTCATGGCACCAGCCCTATAATCCTAGGGTGAGATCCCAGGAAAATTTCCCCCAAAGCTGGAGATAGCAGAATATTCCTCCTGAATTAAAGGTATCCTAGAGCCCCAGGCTTCAAGGACAAATCACAGACATCAGGGCTGAGGAGTTTCCAGGAACACTGAGCCTCCAGGCTGGGGAGTGTGTGCTCTGCCCCCCTCACACACGCTGCACGCTCACTAGCATCAGACACTGCACTGTGCAGGGCCCGTGCATACTGGTAGGATGGCTGGTGCTCCATCCAGGTCTCTGGACTGTGCTCCCAGAATGCTACCTGCTGCACATGAGAGCAGATCTGGAGCCCCGTTCCCCTAAGCAGGCATTCTATGCAGGAGCTGAGGAACAACTGGAGCAGAAAGGAACTAAGCTTGTCCCCCCTGCTCTGGCAGGGATGGGCATGGGGATCAGCCACTGTTATCTCTCAACACTGGACCTTTAGAAGGTCTCTATGAAAGCCAAGGAACTCACTGGAAACCTGGAACCTCACTCCAGAAAACCAGCTCTGGCTGCAGACAACAAAGCAGCCAGAGTTTCCTTGTCCCACCCCCTGCTTCCCCCAACCCAGTCAGGGAGGGCACATCCATGGTTCAGTGGCCACAGGGCATGAAAGGCTCTCTAGAGACGAGGGCTGGGTGGGTCTCCGCAAAGGGGAAGCTCCTGCTGCCAAGTTAGGGGGCAAGGTGAGGTCAGGATGTGCCTTAAACTCGATACCCACTGGCCCCACTACTACACCTGCCTCAGCCAGAAGGAAAATTCTTACCTCCTGGCATAGCACTGGAGCCATCCAGACTCAAAATCCGAGTGGCTCCTCCTTGGCCCTGAGACAGCCACCAGCTCCTTGGGGAAAATACAGTGAGATGGGAAGAGGGAGGCTTCCCAATAGGAAGTAGGCAATCCAGAGCTGCTGGGAGTACTTTATGGGGCTGAAGCACCGGGATACACTAAGTCATGAAAACAGAGAAGCCAAGAAACAGAAATGAGAGTCCCAAGCCTGCTGAGGATGGAGAAAAGGAAGTTGGGATCCCAAGCGACGGAGGGAGAATAAAAGCCCTAAGGCATAGGTGACAGGTATAGGCTCCATAGAGGAAATGCACATGAGGCCCAGAGAACGGGGCCTGGACACTGAAGCCCTGGCATCCTGCCAACACTGGGAGAAAGTGTGGCAGAGGTGGCCCTGCTCCACCAGCCACCATTAGTGACTCTAATCCTGCCCCTTCCCCAGTGGATATCCTCCAGGGCTTTAAGGCCAGTGACAGTACTTCCTTCCAGGACTCTAGCAGCCACAGAGATCATGGCCCAGACCACACTGTCCACGCAGCCACAGTAGACATCACCTGCCCAGAATCCCTCCTTCCTGGAAGCATCCAATACCCTCACTATGGTTTAGAAAAGACCCAGGTAGGCTGGGCATGGTGGCACACACCTGTAATCCCAGCACTCCAGAGATTGAGGCAGGAGGATCATTGCAAGTTCAAGACCATCCTGGGCTACAAAGTGAGCTCAAGCCCAGCCTGAGCTGCACAATGAGACCCTGTCTCAAAAAGACAAGGAAAGGAAAAGGAAATGGAAATGGAAAAGGAAAAGGAAAGGACAAGACAAGATAGAACACAGGGCTCTAAAACATCCCTCCATGGAACAATCAGGCCACTTCTCTCAGGTCAGCATCTGGTGATGCCAGCCTCTCCTGCCATCTTTGGAATCTGAGCAAATAGCCCCCTGCTCAGAAACCAGAATGATTTGTCTTCAAATCCTATCCACTCCTGGCTGGCCACATGGCCTTGAATGTGGACCTGTTGGGGCTCAGCTTCATCTGTGAAGTAGAGGGAAGACACTGAGTGACCAACCCTGTACTGATGTAATAAGGGTATGCTGGGGCACATGATACTGATTGGAAATGTGACAGAATGATAAGCACCCCCTATTCCCCAAATGGTTTTCACATCTCCTTGCCACATCTGAGCTTGTCCTAAATGCCAATGCCCTAACCTTTCTCCTGAAAGTATCATCTCCCCGCCCCAGTCCTCAGACAGATGGGTCAGAGTCACTAACCCATTCCTGAATGCTACAGACTCCACCAGGAGATGCTGTCAACCATCTGCAGTTGGGATGGTGGTGAAAGCCATTCTCCCGTTCCCAGTGGAAGTGTGTCCCAGCCCCAGGTGTACCCAGGAAAGAAAGGTGGAGGGCCAGGTCTAATAGGGCAGTGAAAGTCCATCCAACAAATGGACAGAGCCCAGCCAACGGTGCAGCCTGAGAGGCAGCAGGAGACTTGCCGGGAAGGTATCCATCCTAGGCACACTTCATTCATTTAAGCCTCCCGAGATTACAACTACTACTCTTGATGAACACACTGAGGCTTAAAGATGTTCACTAACTCACCTGAAGTAACATGGAGATGGGATTCTGATCCTGTACATGTCCTTCCCCGCTGCCTGTCATGAGGAGGAACAAGGATCTGAGACCCTCCAGGAAATGGCAGGCTATTCAGACTATGACTGGAGAAACATTCAAAGATCTGAAATGACACGGGTGGAATGAAGATCCTAGGGAACCGTAGGAAGTCAATCCTGGATGGGGTCTGTGGTCATCTTGCTTCTCCCACCTGCGTGTCCCCCAAAACAGCTACATTCAGTAGACACCGTTTCCTTCCGCTCTCCTGCCCACCCACTTGGCCTCCTTCCTCCCTGGTGTCACAGGCACAACCACTCCTGAGCAGGCTCTAAATGTGGCCCGGGCAGCAAGGAGGCCAAAGGGAGGGGGCAGAGCGGCCTGGGCTGGCATCCCAGCCCCCACCTGGACACTCACAGGACCAGGGCCTGGGACACTGACCTGCTTGGACTCCCTAGCACTTCTGTTGTTTTGACGCGCAGAGTCAGATCCCAGGAGGAGTCACAGAAGTGGGGATTCTCCTTGAGAAATTTGTGTATTTTGTTTTAAAAAGCAAGCAAACCTGGAAAAGCTTGGGACCAGCCCAGCTAATTTTAGTTTCTAATGAAAACAGCAGGTGGCCGAGAGGATCTGATCTCCCTGGCAGGGCCAGGGCCCTCTGGCCTTGCAGGCTGCACGCACGGGCGCACGGGAGGGCCTCTTGGGAGGAGCCTGAAGGACCTGCAGCCCCCATCTGAGACCAGGGCATGAGCGAGTGGGCTGGCTGCACGGCAGGGGCAGCCTGGGCTGGCAGGGTAACCTGATCAATGGCATGACCATGGCTGGTGTCCTGCATGGCCAGGGCAGCAGGTGGCAAATTACTAAGCCTATACTCAGCAGCACAAGAAGAAGTCTAAAGTGGAGCAGCGCAAGCAACCAGCATGAGGGAAGACAAAGTGATGGCCAGGCCCCTCACAGGACCCCAGATCAGCAGGCGCTGGATTCATATCCCCCAGAAATGGCCTTGCGGTCAATATCTGAGTCCAGCCTAACTCAAGGAGTAGCAAGTGCCACACATCTCTCTGAGGAAAAGGTTAAGCCACCAAAGCAGGGGTGGCGAGCCCAAAGCCCTCATCAGTCCCCCATCATCTCCCCTCACCCGTTCTTCCTTGCCAGTAGGTAAGCAGAGGGGACCTCATCGGGACAAAGCTATAAGCCGTTCTGCAAATTTGGGGGTGGGAGGGTTGGGAAATTGAACCCTAGGCCTTCACATTGGTCCTTGTATTATTTAGTTTGAGACAAGGTCTTGCCAAGTTACCCAGGCAGGACTCAAACTTGCAATCCTCCTGCCTTAGCCTCCCAAGGGCTGCACCGGTCTGCACCACCATGCCCACCGGCAAGCACTTACTGAACACCTTTTACGCACTGTACACTGCATGAGGCCTGACATGTTACACAGTAGGATGCCAGCCCCCCAACAATGTAGCAGGGCAGATCCACAGCCAGCGACAGGGAAAAGGAGAGTTGAAGCAAAGCTGCTTGCTGCTAAGGGACTTTGCAACTCCTTGAAGGACTTTGTTTCACTTCTGTGGGCTTTGGTCTGCTTGTCCATAAACTATCACCAGGCACCAGCTGGGCAGCAGGACAAGCCAACAGGAGTCCTGCAGCCCAAGGCCCATGACTGTGAGGTCCCGACTCTCCAGCCTGTGCTTCAGCTCTGGACTTTAACCTACCCTCCACCTGGACAAATCCCTAGGATCGGGAAGGAAAGGCAGCCTCCCAGAAACAGAAGTTATGCCAGGTAAAGGCAGGGGCTGGCCAGCCAGTGGGCACTGCCACTGCCAGAAGCAGTTTCTCTTCTTCCTGGACACTGTCCCAGTGACTCACAGCTATGGCAGCCTAACAGCTCCCACTATACCCTGCTGTTGGTTCAACCAGCTTCCCTACTATGCTCCATGCCTAGGAGAGGACTGTGTGGTACACTGGACCCGTCTCTCCCCGGGTTCAATGGTAAGGACTCTGTCTACTAGCCTGGCATGGGACCAAGAGGCCTGGATACTGCCTATATCTCCGAGTAAGAATACTACAGATTTCAACAGCAGGAATGGCCATATAGATTTACCTATTTATTGTAATAAATAAATAAGCCTCTATGAAGAGACAGGCTTTCAGGGAAAGAACATTCTTGGGTACAGTGGGCTGGAGGCTCAACCAGCCTCCCAGCCTGTTCCTCCTCCCAGAGAATCTCCACCCTTGAATGCCTCCCATCATCAGAGGCCAGGGCTTGGCATATCCAGACCTAGCCCTCTTGTCTGGGCACAGAGGAAACAGCCAGCTGGGGACAGGCCAGTTTTGTGCCCCCATATCAAGGGAGAATAAAGGCCCCCACTCTGCTCCAAAAGTCCAAGCCTAGGTGACAACAGGAAAAGATCCACTGTTAGACTTAACTCCTATCCCCCCTCCAAAGGAAACCTATGGCCTCCCAAACATGAACCTGGCCCACTGCCAGTAGCTGAGCTCTTGGTGCCCCCTACAGGCCAAGAGCAATATATGGGACTGGTTCTGTAGGAGACCCCTTCCCTAGCAGCTCAAGCAGGGGCAGTCAAGGGAGCAGAGGAGCCAGTCACAGCACCACCACCAGAAGCACTCTCCTCCTGCCTCTTCTTCTACCTTATCTCTACTCTCTGGCCAGGACACTACCAGTCTCTGGCAGGACCTGGTAGACATAAAATGGACTAGAGAGGCCTTTGGAGACTAGGAATGCAGAGAGATAACGGGCAGCTGAACTGCCTTTCTGAGACCACCTTCCTCCCACTCAGGTACCTGCTGCCAACTGTGGAGAGATCGTCCCCACTGCCAGGCTCCTAGCATGTGTCCCTTCAGTGTGGATGTGCCACCACACCCAATCTTATTCATTCCTCACAACAGCCCTCTGGGATCAAAGCCATGACTGCATCACATATATGGAAAGCCAGATTGGACTTGACAGCCAGGGGCAAATGAGACTTGTCCAGGGACTGATGCCACAGAGAGGACAATGTTGTCCCAGAATGAGGGCCCATGGATTCAAAAGAAAAAACCATGAATGCCGCTCAAGACTGCTCTCCAGGCCAGTGGCTTTCGGAGCCAAGCCTGAGGATGGGTCCAAAGCTCAGATGCACACCAAGCCCCACCTAAAATGGGCCCAGACACCTCACCTTCCACAACCCCTGGAGGTGTTTCCAAGCACAGACAGATTTGAGAATCATCACTGTTTTAACAACATACCTGACCAACAGAACCTAGCTGCTGCCTAAACACCGGCAGGAATAGGAAGGGAGCTGAGGGCACCATCGCTGATGTCCTCAGGCTGAAGGAACCCAGTCTCCAGCCTCTGTCAGAACTGTCAGTTCTAAGCACCAGGAGTGGTGGTGCACACCTATAATCCCAGCACTTGAGAGGCTAAGGCAGGATCCTTGAGAGTTCAAGACCAGCCCAGACTACAAAGTGAGCTCACAGCCAGCCTGAACTGCATAAAAAACATGTCGGTTCTAGTACTTGAATCACATAAAAGAAAACTGTCACAAGGCTTTGAAGTTATCAAAATCAGGCTCAATCTTCTTCACCTCTCACTTACACACAAGGCAAATTACTTGTCTGTGTCTGTTTTCTTCTCCTTAAAAGAGGCGTTCATAGGGTTGCTGAGAAGATTTAAGGCAATGATGCACTTAGCCCAGTCCTGATTAATGGGGGGCGGGGGGGGAACCCAACTTAAGCTACTCTTATTTTACCATTAATTGTCCCATATTTTTTTTGCATTTTAATTGCATCACTGAATTTATTTGCAGAATAGTTTTTTTAAAAATTAAGATCTATAAAATCTAAAATTAT
>NDGM010060231.1:0-10783 GCA_002564305.1 Octomys mimax | reverse complement strand
GTTATTCATAGTACAAGATGCAGACATGATATCCTGTCCAAACATTATTAGTACAAATCTTTTTTCTAACTGAATTAAGAGCAAGTAGCTGTATATGTATCCTAATTGTTTTGTATGTATATATATATTTTTTTCACTACAAAATGGTCTATCGCTTATGTCCCCCTTTTTTGTTTATTTTTGTCAGATGTCAGTGTTCCTTTGCCATTTAAATATTGTAGCTGCATGAATTCAGCAATAATCCATTGTAGTCCAATAGTCCATAATTATAGTGGGTTATTCATAGGATGAGCAATGTTAGAAGTTTACTTGTTCTTGTAATTATTTTGAAATATTTTATGCAACATTGTTGACTACAATTATAATTCTCCTGTAAAATAAACTTCAAAATCTCTTCTATCTGAACTTTTGTAAACTTTGAACAACAAATCAACATCCCTCACTCTATACCCGCGCAAAACCACATTTGGAAGGCATTTGAACTGTGTGCTAATGTGAAGAATAAAATCAAGTATAAATTTGACATTAAGATATAATAACTGATAAACAAAAGAATAGGAAGTAGTGGCTTTTGCAAAATGAAATTCATGGAAATGTTTACCTAGCTTTCATTTGGAAGTAAAGCATATATTTGAGTTAATTGCTGCTAAATAAAAAAATGAAAAGTTAAGACACAGCAAGACTTAAATGACCTCAGGTTATACCTCATTCTTTATTTATAAAGCCTCATAATCCCATCCATGTTGCTGGACATTGCTGCTCCCTAGGCTCAAATTTGGCCATTAAAGACTTCATACCAATTGCTTATGGGAATATAAACTGCATTAGATGTATGAGAGGGCTTAATTTGTGAGTGAAACTTGGACAGATGCCCAGAAATGTTTCTGCAAGAATGCATGTATTGAAGTCCTCTGTTTTCTGATTTGCCACAATCTCTGGGTAGGGAAACACATGACCTGTGTAACTTCTTGGTAAATGACACGTGCTCACCAGGCTTTATTCCAGGTCTAGTAGGCATCTCTTGCTTTAGAGGACAAAGAAGAGTCCTCTGATGTCAGCCAGTCCTAGAAAGACTCACTCCTTCAGCACAGGTCAGCTTGCTAACTCCAACTAAAACAAGAGGAAAAGGAAAGCAAGTGTATATGATACCATATATCTTGTTTTTGAAGCTTGTCAATTTTTGTTTAGGTTCACAATTTTCTGTTTGTACTTTTGGATAGTAGAGACAGGGAGGCATGTAGCTCCTTCAGAGGAAATGAAACATCGTGGAGCATGATAATGTTGGCTGAGTGTTTATCAATTTTATCTATTCTTGCACAGAACTAACACTTCAATTATTAATTTTTGTATTGTTTTGTTACTTTCTACTGCATTGATTTCTGCTCTGAGTTTTATAATTTCTTCCCTTCCTTGGGCATTGAGATTGACTTGCTCTTCTTGCTCTAGATGCTTCAGGTACAACATAAGACAATCTTAATTTTTTTCTTTTTTGGTCTCTATTTCAGAAAAGGGGGAGGGAAAAATATATATGTATACACAAGAGAGTTAGGGTAGGCATACAGTGACTTTCTTTTAGTTCACTGAGAATAAAATTTTGTACTAATATTGTTTAGACAAGACATCATGTCTTCATCTTGTACTCTGAATAACTATCACAAAGACAACAATATGCAACATATTAATTATTGTAAATGTCCTACTAATCTATTTTGAAACTTTTCATTGTTATTTTAACTTTTTTCTCATTAAAATGAATAAAAATTATGAAAAATACATAAAATGAAAAACAAAAGATATATTTTCAGAGCCTTCCTTAAGTTAGCTTGTTTTCTTTAATAACAATAACAACAGAACTAGCCCAAGGGCCTTTGTCTTAGCATTGTTATTTTAGAAAATTCATTTTTAAATTATTAGGGAGTCTACCCTATATGTAATTATATTCTATGCATTACCTTTATCATTTGTGTTCCATTCTTTTTTAGCCTATTTGCCCTATTTGGACATAACTGAATATTTTCTATGATTACCTTTTTCATATCTCTCAGAATGTTTATTACATTTCTGGAAGAATTAATTATTACTTTAGAATTGACAACATCCATTCACAATTAATCTAAACCTACTTTCAACTAACACAATATTTCCTCTTGAATATTCCAGTCATCAGTAAAACACTATGCTTTCAATTTCTTTCAGTATATTCAATATTCTTTGAGTATTTCCAACACAAACAAATGCTGCATGCTTGAGTTGATAGATCTCATATAGTGGTATGAACATTAAAAATATTTTAACACAGGATTCCCAGCAACAGTCCAACTGGTAAAAAGTTTCCTCAATTTGTGCCTCAGTTATTATAACTTCACCTCAATATATTTTCACCCTCACCATGTCCTCTCATATGGACACCTCCCATGTTGGAGAAAGCCTACACTGTCTTCATATTAACTTAATCAACTTTTTAATACTCTATCTTGAAGCATAGTTATATTTTGTCTTATTGGTTTAGAATTTTCCCATATAAAAATTAGGTGGACATTTGCTGAATTAATCTATTGAAGGATATTTCTGAGTTTATATTGAGTTAGAGTCTATAGAGAAATAATAAACAGAGCATCTATGAAGTAAAATGCTTCATTTAACTCACAGGTTGTTTGTTTGTTTGTTTTTAGTACTGGTAATCAAACTCACAATCAGTACAGCCTGCAGGTGATGTGCTGCTAAGCTGTATCCTAGGCCACCAGGTTTGGAGGATGAAAGCCCAAATGACGTAGCATAAGTGTCCATGATATATAGAAGGAGGATGAGAAAAAAATGATCACGTTACTATCTGGAAATCATAAAGAGTTGGATGGAGTGAAGCTTGTCCTCTTACAATAATCCTCTCTCCTCAACTCAAGGGGTCACATGAGAACTACTTTCTAAGAAGACCTCCCATGGACTAAGGACTTCCCACAAATCCCACAACTGAACGTTTCTACAGAATTTCCTGGCACTGCCTCATGGAAGCAAAGCCCTTGAGCCCAGGAACTTTAGAAAAAAGCAAATGATATAAAACATATGGGAACATAGTTCAACATAAAGGCCCTCTCCTGATAAAATGAAAAGAAAGTTAACCATAAATCACCATAACATAAGATCTAGCAAGTGTTTTAAAGATGCTACCTATTATAAGTTTGGCCTATCTTGGCTAAGGCAAAATAAATAGAATATTTCATGAGATGGATGGGAAAAAACGAAGGAAATGTTATGGATGTTAAAACTTTGTATTTTAAAGGAGGTCACTAGAACCACTGGTTCATACTGATAAATTCAATAATAAAATATAAATATATCAGCCAAATAGTAATAGAGCAAACATAAATGGTAAACGTAGCAAGCAGTGATCATCAGAGAATGCTATTCAGGGAAATTTTTACTTTGCAAACATTTATTTCTTTGTCACTTGAAGTGAAAGCTTGCACTTGAATGACTTGATGACATGTGTGATATCCTCTTTAATTTAAAGCCCCCTGTGCAGGCTCCCATTGTTTAATGGTGCTACATAGGATTTCTCTTGGCATTTAATTGGTAGAGAAGTGATTCCTGATAGGACATGGTAGGATGACAGAGGGTGATGGATGAGTTACAATAAGGGAGTTTTCATTTCAGATAGCTTTAGTGTCTGATTTATCCCTTGCTTTCCAGGTTTTACTCCAGCTTCTGAAATCATCTTCCGATTGATAGCCAGTGTATTGTGCAGCCACTTAAACTGAGAAAAGTTCCTCAAATGAACATCTCTCCAACACCGGATAGAAGAATGATAGAAGGATAAGGGTACATTAAAGACAGTTTGGGTTGCAGCTTAATTGTTTACTCTAATTCCACACACAGGGATTATGACCATGTGGTTGTACACACAGGAGGACATTATGCTTCCTGCAGTAAAAGGCAGGAGACAGAAGCTTCTTTACACAAACTGAAGGCAGGCACATGGAACTGCCAGAGTTTCAGATGGGATCAGATAGATGTCCATCGTTCCTTTGGGGCCATTCTGCCATATTCTTCCTTTTAATCTGACTATTCAAATATTTATCATGGGACAATAATGCCTCTTATGTTCATGTAAAAACACAGGGTAATGTGACAGCATTGTTGCCGAAAACTAAACAGCTAGATACCCAACTTTTATTGTCTTTATCCCATCAAAGTTATTCTCTTTTGCATTTTTCATAATTCCTGGAAGAAAAGTTTGGCTCAAAGAAGAATAATGGAGGAGTTTTATTTTAGCTTACTCTACAAAAAGGAGAGAAAAGAAACAATAAACATTTGTACTTTAATAAAGAACATGGATGTGTTTTTTACAGCTCTAAATTTTATATATACATATATATATATATATATATGAAAAATTATTCCTCAGAGACTGTGTAGTCATACATGAAGTTGTAGCAATTGGAGAGGATAATGAAGTGGGGAGAAACACTACCATTGCCTGCAAAGTGCCACAGAAAGAGCAATGAGATGAAAGTACTCACTTCTCTTTCTTCTTTAACATCAGTCTCCTGATAGTGTCTCCCAGTGACTTAGTTAAATTAGAAGCTGTAAGAAAAAGATCTCACTGAGGAAACTCATGTAAGGCAGGATCCTTCAAACAGGGTTTTCAAACAGAGTAGAGAAGGACAGAAAGGGATTCCTTTCAACATTGGAGGAACCTTACTTATATCTTTCCATTTCTTAGCATTTTCCCTAAATATCAGTGAGCCATTTCTCATTTTGTCTACCTTGGAGTTTGAGTCCCTACTTCTGGCTTCTTCTTTTACTCTCACTTTTGTGGACCATTCACCTTTTTGAGCAAAAGTGCCTTGGCACTGAATGTAATTTAAAGAAGATAAATGTTGTCCATTGGGGGAAAAAACATACATTTGGCTACTCAAATAAATTAACGACATGATCAGGAAATCTTTCAGAACTTTTATGGAACCTCAAAGGTAGCAGACTCAAATGCTGCTCTCATTGTTGCTTCCCAAACCCTACAGAGGCACCATCACTCTTGTGGTCCCACATAGACCCTAGTGCATCAGCTTTGCAGCCTTGAGGAAGAAGCAGGAAAAGAAGAAACTATTCCTGTTCAATTAATTCCATGACTCTGGAGTTAGTTACATCACTCTTTTCTTCTCATAGGGTGCAATCCAGAATCAATGATGCCTAATAAGTGATACTCCTTCTTTTGTGATTTAAAATTAAGAATATTACTGTATTACAAAAGAGGGGAATAGATATGATGGAGATCATAGAACTCTCTCAGACGTCTAACTTCATTTCAGACTTAGATTCAGATATGAATTCTGGGATACCTCATAAATTAATAATTAGCCTGCTAGAGAATAGTTGAAAAGACTTTTACAAGTCTCCCCACACTAGCATAGTGTATGCTGTTAGGATACCTTCTCAGAAAAATTCAAGTATCTATTTAAATATCAGTTACTTGGAATAAAACACTGAACACCCAGAATTAAGGAAGCAAAAGTTTCTTTGTTCGTTTTGAAATACCAAATAGTAAAAAAAAAAAAAAAAAATGCTATATAATGATACAAAATTTAACTACCCAATGTAATAGGACTTCAACAATGATTGCTTAATTGCATGATATTATCTTCAAATCAGTTGTTTAGGTTACCAAATATAAATCTGCAAAATTGGTTTACAAGAGATGAACCAAAACAGAAACAACAACAAAATGTTTTAAGAAATTAAAAAAAGAATAAAAAGAAAAAAATAAGCATTAACTTATCCATTCAAAGGACCAGTAGAAAGTAGCAGTACAATGATTCAAATTATCCTACATATGTACCTAAATATACCTTTCCTTCCCTTCTTTCTTTTGTCTTCTTTCTCACCCCAGGTTTACTTCTGATTGAAAAAAATTCTTTCTCTTTCAAAGTATCTACTGTACCTTTTATTTACTCTTCCAGGTTCTCACACTAGTGAGACAATATAACGTTTGCACATGCAGGTCTGATTTATTTCACTTACCAATACAGTCTCTACTTGCATCCATTTATCTATAAAAGCTTCAAATTTACCCTTTTTATAGCTGAGCAACAGTCCATTGTGCAAAATACCACATCATTTTTACCTTTCCTCACCTGATGTGTATTAGTGTTGTTTCCAAGATTTAGCTATGAAAAATTGCACTGCTATACACATGTGTGCACATATATCACTGTAGTATGATGATTTCAGTTCTTTTGGTAAAATATCCAGGAGAGGAATAACTGGCTGGAAGGCAGAGTGGAACCAGACAAATGGTTGCAGTTCACAGCAATAGAAAACAACAAAAACAGAGCAAAAAGGGAAGAACAGTGGTAGAGAGAAAGCCTCTCTCTGTTCCTTATATTGCATTCAGTCTATCCACCCCAGGGTGGGTGTCGTACCCACACACATAATCCCAGCATTGGATCATGAGTTAATCACAACCTCCAGAAATCTTCCTCATGACTGCATAAGGCTTTGTGGGGTGGGGTGGGGGTTGTGTGCTACTAGACATAAACCATAACACTCAGTTTCTTCCCATGTTAAGTGACTGCACCACACCAGATTACCTTTAAGGAGTACATGTTAAATTTCAGGGTACAACAGTAAAAAAAAAAATCTAGAAACAATCTTTTTACAGAGCTTTAAGTATGATGAGGTAGACATCACACCCTAGAAACAGACGTTCAAATTAATAGATGTCTTAGTGAAGATGAACTTCTATTTCCTCCCATTTGTACTTGAAATCAGTCACACTGCAGGAGCTTGTTTTTCTCAGGGGATACATGAATGCATTCATTTTGGATGCCTCACTTCAGGTCAGAGAAACATGCATTATTTTTCCAATTGTTTTTGTCTGGCTCAGCTGTGTATTCAGAATTTTAAGGGCATAACTACCTTTTAAGACAAGCGAGGGTCCTTGGATTCTCCAATTTGTTGAGATTTGAATTGTATGCCATGGTTTCTTACCCTCTGTGTATCTTCTTTGTCCTTGTTTAGAGAATTTACCTATGCTACATTTAATTTTCATCTAAAATTTGATTATTATATTTATCTTGACATTACTTCTCTACTTTTGTTGTATCTCCTTATAACTGACACACAGCAGTAGTAGGTCCAAAGGCACCATCAAAGTGTGACCTCTAGGGCAGACATACTGCATCCAAATCCACGTGGTGAGACCAAGTACAAATTCCTTTTCTTGTCCCGAATTCCATTATGTCCAAAATAGAAAAATACTAATTTTTCCCTTGTAAGGTCTTGAGATAATTACAAGACAATGCCCTAGGGCTCCTCAAATAGCTCAGTGGATTAAAGAGCTTTCTTAGACAGACGCCAGGACAGGGTTCCAACCATGGGCCTGCCATTAAGGCTCCACCCCTCGAGTACTGACGTGATTGAGATTGGGTGTGGTGGTGTGCGCCTGTAATCCCAAAACTTGGGAGGCTGTAAACAGCACAGTTACAACAAGTCCAATCTAGTAGTGACATCCTGAACACCTTGTAGACCCTGCAGTATAATACAGAAGAAAACAAAACAAAACAAAAGCAAAAAACCCAAGATAATATTTAATGTGCTCTCAGCTACTATTACTCATGCAGCTGCAGTCTGGTCTTCTTTTTGTACTAGGTATGTTCATAAACATCCCTCTTCCTATTACAAACTCTGCCTGTCTCTGCTTTCTCCTTGTGACTCCTTTTCTGCAAAAACCTTCACCAAAGGAACTATACCAAGAACATCTTCTGCGAGACAATGAACAGGATAGAGTAGGATTCTGTTGTACACTCCTCAGTTCTCCAAGGCCACTGCAATATTTCCAATACTTCGTTTGCTTGACACTCAGATGACAGTATAACTTACTACTTGACACCCTTAGACATCACTCTAAATCACCAATTTCTCTTCTAAGCTCTGGAATAATATAACCCTGCTCTGTGAATTGGAATGCTTCTAATTCCTCAGTAAATCCATGCTTAATCCTCATTTTGAAAACACTTTAGTGGTCAACTTTTGATATTTGGACACATAAGCAATTCTTGTAAGCACAGATATGTCCACAAGAACTATTATGATAAGCAAAATCTTCTTAACATGATATATATGTTTTGCATTATTTCATTTTTCCCCATTTTACCTGAATCATCTGCAAATGCAAGGATTCTCATGATTTCCTTCACTTCCTAAAAAAGTATTCAGTACAGAATGTGACATAACATTGAGCCTTGGGAATATAAATGTGCTCCCATTTTCAAGGCTGACACAGATTGTGATTTCTAGTTCTCCAGGCCCAACCATCCTCAAACTCTTTCAGACACAGATTATATTCACTTTACAGCTCCATAGAAAGGTTTTCCATTTTTCCTCATTAAGGAAACCTTAGAGATGATGCTATAATTTCTTCTATATCCTTATGTATTCCTACAAATCAGAAAAAAAAATTCTGGTCCAGGATAGAATAGTGCTCTGTCCATAGCTCCAGCCTATGGAGTCATGTTTTTCAGTTCCTTGGTATTTTGGAAAACTTGTTTCCTAAGAGAAAAACAGTCTTTACAGTCAATAAAGACCATGTTCATATCTAGTGCTAGTTAATCCAAGACCACCAAGCTCTGGATATATTACTTATTCATTATAACTCTTCTTTCTTTACAATAGGAGCAATGATTCTCATATAACAAGGTAGTCCTGAGAATAAGTTACCATACTTCATGTTTTCAAAATTGTTCATATTCTCAGCTACTCCAGCGAAGAATTTGTGAGTGTGACAACACAAACAACAAATGGGTTGATACCCACAACAGTGGATGGAGAAGATATGCCCTCATTTCTATATTGTGATGAGACTTTGATTCCAGATCTACTGATTGCCATCATTGCTCTGGTGAGCCTGGCAGGAAATGGAATGGTCATCAGTCTCCTGGGATGCTGCATGCACAGGAACACCATCTCAATCTACATCCTCAACCTGGCTACATCTGACTTTCTCTTCCTCTGCTGCCAATTTATTGACTCCCTGCTTTTTATGTGCTATAAAATTACTCATAGTATCTTTATCTACACAGCATGAGCATCCTCAGTGCTATTAGCATAGAGCTCTACTTCTGTGTCCTATGGCCCATCTGGTACCACTGCTACCATCCAAGACATATGTCAGCAGCCATGTTTGCCCTGCTTTGGATCCTGTCCCTGTTGTTTGGCCTCCTAAAATGTCACTACTCTGGTTTCATTCATGGGTTTTCTGATTCTGATAATTTGAGAAAGCTTGATTTTATCATAGCTGCATGGTTCATTTTTTTACTTCTAACTCTATCTGTGTCCAGCCTAGCACTAGCAGTCAGAATCCTTTGTAGTACCAGACGGATGCCTCTCACCAGGCTCTATATGACTATTCTCCTCACAGCCCTGGTCTTCCTCATCTGTGGCTTGCCCTTTGGAATTTACTGGTTCCTAATATATTGGCTTCCAGTTCCTCTTTATGGCTTCCTTTGCAATCCTCATTCAGTCCCAGTTGTCCTGTCCTGTATTAACAGCTGTGCCAATGCCATTATTTACTTCTTAATTTGCTCCTTTAGGCAGCAGTACAAGAGTGCCAAGCTGGCCCTTCAGAGGGCACTGCAGGATTCCACTTAGGAGAATGAAGGTGGAGACAGATGTATTCAGGACACCCTGGAAAGTTGGAAAGTGTAGTGTCTTAGGGACAAATAGCCTCCTCTTTTATTAGATATATGTGGTTTTGAGAGTCAAAGTCGCAGTGTACCATATTCTGTTGGACTCATGCCTTGGAAATGCTAGTGTTTCTTAATGTTTTCAATTGCAGTGTTTTACTTGGATTTTCTTGTGTAGTATTTTTGTGTTTCTTAGAGAAAGTGCAAATACACCCTCTTTCACTTTATGAATGAATTCCTCAAATATCCTCTGAATTTAAGGTTCTGTTTTTTAAAAGGAAAATAAAAATAGTTAATGAAACAGTAGAAAAAGTACAGAATTTCACTATAAAATATAATAGGGATTTTTCAATGTTTTTTATATTGTGCAATATTATCTTCAAATTAGTTGTTTAGATTATCAGGTGTAAGCATGTAAATTTCATTTTAAAATGCTATGTGAAATAAAAATGGAGAGAAAATTTAAGGATTAATGGCTACTCTCAATAGAGCATCATATGACAGCAGTATAGTTATCCAAGCTATACGGTATATATACAAAAATATATATTTTCTTTCTTTCTTTTGCCCTTTTAATGTGAGCCTATTGAATGCTCCTCTTAGAACTTTTTGTTACAATAGAAATAACTTTATTTAGAACTGTGCCCATAAATTGATAATGATTTTCTACAGGAAGATGTCACAAAAGAAGATACTTTGCTTGAATTATATTGTACAAAGAATCATAAAGTTTTCTGTTATTGGGCCATAGTGCAGGTAAATTCTTAATTTTCAGTGATCGAATTCTTAGTCTTTTAGTTTAGGGGAAGACAGTTTTGTCAGTTCAGGAAATTGGATTTATTAAAAATTTTTTAGTGAAACTTATACTTTGACATTTGGCTGTGGCAATTAACACCAAGAATGTTACCAATGAAATCTGGTATTTTGATGGAAAATTGATTAAGTTTAAAATTTAAGAATCGGCGGCTTCTTCCACTGTGTTGGTTCTACTCAGTATCTGGGCCGGTCTGCATGTCTTTCTGTGGGGTCTCTGCAGCCTTTGAATTGTGAAGACTGCACAACAAGACTCAGAATCCAGTCCCATAGGTGTAATAAAGTAATACTGG
>NDGM010060195.1:0-16600 GCA_002564305.1 Octomys mimax | reverse complement strand
AAGACCTATATAACAAGAAATGTAACTTTTGTATCTGACAAGCTCAGTCAAATCCCCTCAGGACTTACCCTGAAGCCCTGAACCGCAGTTTGTAGGTCTTTCTTCGGTGTCAGCCATGTGGATGAATCACGTCATCAGGCTTTTGAATCGCTCCTAACCTTTGCGTACTCGCTCCCCCAAAGCTCGGTGCATCCTAGGGATTAGGAGCAGGAAGGGAGGGCTGAACAGAACCGCAGGGCCTGAGTCCCTCAAGCTGCGGCGGGCACGGAGCATCGCTTGAGCTGCAAGCATGCCCCCGGCTGTGGTAGGCCCTCGGGTTTCTGCTTTGTGCCAGCACCCAGGCAATGAGCTTGTCCCTGGCAGTGGTCCACCTGCCCGGCATCCAGAAGTGAAGCCTACCTGTCCCCTCCAAGTCCTGTGTGTGCACCTCCCTCTGCCTCAGGGTCACAGTGGGGCACTGAGCAGGCCTGAGTGAGCTGTCCCATCCGGGAAACTTTTAAGTTTTCAGTTGTTTTTCCAGGGGCATCGACAGAAAATTCTATGTGTGGGTTTGCCGTGATATAAGGAAGTAACTGTTTCTCACATTTGGTGGACAGTTTTCACATAAGCATTTATTAAATATTCCATTCTTTCCTCATAGATTTGTAGTGCTCACACTCCCAAAACTATGTAATAGTTTTTCTTATATTTTGAGTCAGTCTATTTCTAAGCTCTGTTTTATTCTATTCCATTGATCATTTTATCCAGAGCCAATTCACATTGCTTAAATTATAGTGGCTTATAAATCGTACACCTGATAAAGTAATTTCTCCTATCTTACCTTTCTTTTTGAGAAATGTGTTAGCTCCTTTTGAACTGTTTTCATATTTTAGAGTGAATATTAAAAAAAATAGGAGACTGATTTCTCCAAAGATATACGTAGTAGTGCTGATACTCAAAATAAAAACCCACACTCTGCCTGACAGGAGATGAGGGTCTCAGGACATAGGCGTAACCCATCTTTCAGCCACCGAAGTGTACCCTTACCCAAAGCCCCACCACTTACCTTCTGAGGACCACCAAACAGGTAAGCGTAAAGCTGATGAGACAATAGCGGTGGCACTTTACAGCCCACAGAGAGAACAAGACCAAGGAGGATGGTGGGGAGCCAGGGGTGAGAGGCGTCTGTTAGCCTAGCCCTCTCCTGAGCGCCTTTTCCCTCACACAGTCCTTGGCTGACACCCCAAAATTAGCAAACTTCTTTATCTAATCCACTATAGTGAATACAAGAAATAATCATTTCATTGTCATTGTAAACCATTTTAGAACTAGAGGAAATTTGGTCTCCCATGTAGCTGAAAAATGCACCCAAGATGGTAGACACCTAGCAGCCTGGAAGTTGTCCTTGGAAGACAGACCGGAAGAACACTTACCTGGTGAAATTCTCTTAGACCGCAGCCCAGCAGGGGAACAGCGTGGCGCGAGTGAGACGGGCACCAGTCATCTCCTGAGGCAGCCTCACATGGAGCAAACTGAAACCCATAGTCCTTCAGCAAGTATTGTTTTCTCATTACTGATCTTTTAAAAAAAACTCTTCTACTCATTTCCAGATGTTCCAGATTTCAGAAACAGAGACCTTTGAACCAAAATGAAAAATCAATCCTTTAAGATATAAAATTCAGTGCAGAATGTTTAAAGCACAGTAAATGGGACCCGAAGAGTGCCCCTCTGACCTGAGTTTGCTCCGTATGCTGTTCACAGGCCATAACTCCAGCAAACGCTGCCCCACTGATTAACAGTTTTATGACTTTTTTTTTAAACAAAATGTCTCATGTGTAGCATTATTAAAAAAAAACAGAAGGCTAATATTGATAAGATCTGGGAAATTATTGTATGTTTAAGGAAGTGCTATGGGTACAATAACAGATGTGACCATCTTATGCATGTGTGACACTTTAGTCTGCCAGCTCTAGAACACAGTTTCTTTCTACACGCCTTCATGTGTTCTCAGTCTATTTCCTGAACGTAAGAATCTGCTGAGTATTTAGATTTAACACTGTAGAAAAGAAAACCTGATCAAATGCTTGCTTATTTATACATTCCATAAATACTGTTGTCTGTTATATTCCAAATATCTTGCTGACCACTGAGGATTTAGAAATAAGCCTTAGGCTTTTGTGGAGTTTAACACTTGAAGGGGATGATAGTTAAATAAATGAGGGTGGATCATCTTGAACACCGTGATGAGAAGCACATAAGCTACACTACCAGGGGACCCAACCTTCCTCAGCATCAGGAAGATGTACCAGGGGTAGCGGCATGTAGCTAACCTGGAGGACAGGAGGAAGTAGCCAGGTGCAGAAGCGAAATATGATAAAGTATTTCTAAGAGGGAAAGGAGAGCCTCTCGGGAGAAACAATTGCCTGTGCAGAGGCGTGACTACCATTCAGGGCCTTACAGAGTTTCGGGCTTTGTTTCATTATGTTTTGTTTTGCAGGCTGGGGCTCAAATCCAGAGCCTCACGTGTGCTAGGCAAGCCCTGCACCACTAAGCTACACACTCAGGACCAAGGTGAAGTAAGCTTTGAGGGAGCAAATACATGACTAAAAGTATCATTTATAGGACTTTGAAGGTGCAGGGCAGCGTGTCTAATGCATATTTCAATGTACATGCATTTGTATCAAGCTCTGGGGGAGAAATTTCCCTGCATTGGGTTAAATACTAAATAGAACAAGGTGCAGACAACTGGACACACTGAGACCTCACTTACAAGCAGCGTTCATGTGAGCGGACGAGAAATGGCTGCCAAGGCGCTTGCTCCCTGGTCCGCCTGCGTCCCGCGCTGAGGAGCTCCCAGGCCTACTCCAGCCCAGCCCACGTCTCCTCAAGTGTTCCCCTCTGGGCTCTGCCTCCCAGATCTGAGCTACACCCCTTCTCACCTCTGTCACAGCTTTTCACAGCGTGATGTTTCCAAATGCGCCTCTGCTCAGGTGTGAGTCCCGCAGGTTGGGGCCACTAGAGAGAAGAGGCTGGGGGGCCTGAGCACCAGGCTCGGGAGCCCTGGGGGCGAGGGCCTGGCCTGCGCTCAGCTGCTCAGGGCTGTGGGGATGGCAGCTTTCTCGGCTTTATCATTTCACACCCGGGTGACGATGTGCGTGCAGTGCTGTGCGGAGCTTCCGGGCTTATGAGCACTCTAGACATTTGGGGAGTGAGTGGAGCGTGAGGGGATGGCTAAGTGGGCAGGCGAATGAGGAAAGGTGAGGGCTGTTTGCAGGACTGCTTGTCCCCAGCTCAGCGGCCAGAGTCCTAGCAGCTCAGTGCTGGGCCAGCCTGAGCCGGAGAGGCCAGATCACGCAGCATGGGACCGGTGGGAACAGCATGACTGCTGCCCAGGGCCTGGCTTCTCACCCCCTTCCAAGCTCTCCTGTGCGTCCTCCCGGTGGAGCAGGCAGTGACTCACAATGTGCCTGCTGGTTTACTCACACACTAGGAGTCGCTGAAAGAATGAGCAACGGCTAGGATGACGCCCAGGGATCCAGGTCAGACCTGCTCCCTCAGGGGACTTTCCTGACTTCAATTCAAAGGGACGTTGACATTTTTGTGTTGCTTCATGAGAATCAGAACATGTGTATCTTCATTTGTTGAGGCGCTTCTTGTGCAGGAGGAATTAAAGTGTGGCCCCACTTCTGGGGGCCTCTTGCTCAAGAGGAAGTGGAGGAGGCTAATAAGCGAGCAGCTCGTGACAGCACATCAATGCAGGGGTTAAATCTCTTCGCCATCCGCCTCTGCTGTTTTTAAACACCATGAGCCTCAGCTTCCTCACCTTTGAAATTGCATGATAACAGCATTATCTCAGCAAAACTCTTTGTAAAACTCTAGTGAGATCATTTCTGCACAGTGCTTCTTACGATACGTACAACATGGTGACCCCCATTAAGTGATACCTGGGGTCGATTTGTTCTTTGTTTATAGACTAATTAGAGGACATAACAGAACAGAGAACAGACCACTGTAGCAGCACTGAGAACACATGGCCGACGTGACCCAGGCAGAGGCTCCCCAGGTGGCCTCAGCGGGCCGGGGACGACTGAGGACCAGGCAGGTGAAGCCAGAGCGGGGAGTTTGGGGTCTCCAGAACAGTGAGGCTGTGAAAATACCAGAGCAGTTCAGAAAGCTCTTCAGAGAAGTTCTGTAGGGTGATTGGACGAGATCCAAACTAAGGTTCTGCACGGGGTGGAGAGATGTAGGTATCCCAGGAGACGCCGTCCTCGACGACCATGCTGTAGCCACTCAGCAGGCAGAGGAATTAGCCGAAGGAAGTCTTGAGGCTTCAGTTCTGCAGAAGCATCAGTAGCAGGCACGGATCTTATGCTGTGCGTGCCGTGTCTGTACATGTAGAAAGTGCACAGAATCGTGTAGGAGAGTAAAACTGCTGTGGTGATAAAGGCGAGCGCTGCTTGCAACTTGACTGATTAAAATAGCTTCTTGTCTACACACAAAAGGTGGTTGGAACTGGCAATATGGCTGCAGTTTGGAGTTAACTAAAATCACCAGTACATAGAGGGGAAAACCGAGGCACAGGCAGGTTAAGCAACTTTTACAAGATTACACAACTCAGCAGTAATTGGAGAGCCCACCAGGAACCTCTCTTCTTATTCCAAGACCCAGGAACTTTGCAGAAATGATTTTCTCTACTATTGCAGCTCTTTCCTTGTCAACCTACGAGGTTTTTGCCTGAGAGAAAGTACTTGATTGTCTATGAAAAAAATCCGTCTGCCTCTCCCTGTTCTACTTCCCTAGAGTACTGCTGAAGGCACCTTTCACCAGCTCGCTCCTTGTCTTCATCTCAGCTCTTTTGTATCTCTGACATCTGAGCTTTCCACTTTTATGGTCATCCCACATCTCACCTTGCTGCAGCCCTAGACAAGGGAGAGTGTGCAGTTTAATTAATCTGTCACCTTCCAGAGCAGACGTATCCATTTTAGAGGTAATTCTGGCCTTGGTCAGCAAAACTCCTCTCCTGCCTGCTACCTCTTGCTGGCCCTGCCCACAGGATGCCCTTGTTCACGCCCTCCTCTCCTCCCTGCTCGTTCTTGCCCGCTGCCTTGCTCAGGACACCAGCTGCCCCATTTGCTCCAAGCCTGACGATGGCTGTGATGTGAGTGCCTTGTGTAAGAGCAGAGCACACCAGGCAGAGAGACTCTGAGGAGCAGTCGCTGCGCGCACTTCCAGGGCTTCTGGGGATGACTTCCAGAGTCTGTCCATGTCTCCCGGGGAGCCACAAGCTCCTGCTCCCACAGAGGCAGGGCCTGCACACCGGGGTGGCCCTGCTGCTCACCGCCACAGAACCCAGCATTCCCCTCGGCTCTCTCCCTGGCTGGGTGGTCCAGGCCCCGAAAGGGAGGGCACAGCCTGCTGCAGGCGCTTGGCTGGCTTCTAGACGTGGTGGCAGGTGTGGCAGCTGTGACCGGAAGGGAGGCTGGGCTGGGCCTATGTGCTTGGGTGTGACGCAAGAGAAAGAGAGGCCTCCAGAGGCCTGGAGGCCGCCTAGCAACAGCACATGCAGCCAGCCGCCTGTGCCCCTGTGCTCCTCTGCTGCAGCTCACCAGTGTGGCTGGACTTGCTGATAAGGGAGGCGGGGACTTCCCGTCTGACACATAATCCACTGCCCATTATGCTGGGTACAGGGACTCCGGCCCACTCAGCAGCAGCGCTCACGCCCACCCTGCCTGGCCCTCGGAAGTTTCGCGCTCCTGAGTCTCTTGCTCCTGAACACGCGGGGCCCTTCCTACCTGTGGTCCGTGCCTCCATCAGATGCAGTGGGTTTCCCAGCCCGTTCCTATAGCAACACAGTTGTCTGCTTCTATGTGGATGCAAAGATGCCATGGTCACCCAGGCTTGAGGTGGAGCCCGCTGCCCGCTGGGCCGCCCCACCTGCCGTGTGCCCACGTGCCCTCACTACTGTCGTGTGCCTCGCATTAGCAAAGCCTCACGAGAGGCTGGTGTGTCCTCACACTGTCCTCCTTCCCACCCCGTGAGAGCCGGTCAGCCCCATGGGAGGCAACAGTAGACGCCTATCAGCAGTCTCATTCTGTGCCTGTGCAGCGCAGCTCTGAGGCATTAGATGATGTCTGAACTCACACAGCCAGTTAGCAACAGAGCTAGCACTCAAACCGTTTTGCTTCATTCCAAGTCTAGATAGCCTCTGCAAACACTCAAGGGAATAAACAATAGGACAAGAGGGAAGGAGGGACAGGCTAAAGGCCAACGCTCATGTGCTTATGGAAGCAAGGGGCCCTTTCAGAATCAGCTCCTGGTGTCCTCTCTACCCTCCCCATGAGGCAAAAGACTAATCCTTCTAAAGCTCCCTGCTCTCCGTCTGCCACCTTAATCCCCCAGATCCCATCTGTTACGTCTGTGGACACAGATACGCGTGGCCCATTTAGCTGCAGTGATTTGGGGCAGAATGGCCAGGCAGGAAACTGGGACAGAGTTCCCCTATTAGAAGGGGCAGACTGGAGCGCAGACAGATTCAGGACAGAGGCCAGGTGGAGAGCATCATAGCAGGCAGAATACAGCACAGACAACCTGCACACATACAGCTGCGTGGTTGGCAGCGTGGGATTTGGCAGTTTCTTCAGAGTGCTCTGAGCTACAGGAGGGTCTCATGAGTGAGGAAACGAGAGTGGTAGGATCCAGGCAGCTGGCTGCCAGGCCCAAGCAGCAGGCATGGGGCTCGGAGCACAGCCAGACTGCAGGGTGAACCCCTGCCATCATGAGGGCCTGGTCTCAGCACAGGTCCTTAGCTGTGGGGACCCTTCCAACCAGAACCAGGTCCAAGGGGCGAATGTTGGCTCTGGAACCAAGGCTTTGCGGATGTCGTTCAAGGAGGTACCTGAAGTCCAGCTTCAAGGAGAAAAAGATTGCTGAACTTGGGAACAAACAGGACTTGATAGCCCTCAGTTCTCAATGTTACCCCCCTAACTGTTCTGGGTCAGCACTGGCCACATTGCAAGTAACACCAAAACCTCAGGGCCACCACAGTGTGTTTCAGGTCTGACATCACACGTCCACAGCGGCACAGCTGTCTGGCCTGTGGGGGAGGCAGCCAGTACTTCGGCACTGCCAGCGGCTGCACCCCATGTATTGAAGAGGGAGTTTGCAAGGCTCCGCCCTGCCCTTGCACAAAGAGACTGGGACTTGCAGTCCTGCTGTGGAGCTAGAATGCGGAGCGCGATGTTCTGGAGGCCACGGTGGACTGGGCTCATGAGACTGTTGCCTTCCACTTCAGAAGCCAGGATTTTCATTTGCTTAAATGCTTGAGGGCTCGGCTCTGTGAGATCAGGACGATGTGATGGCTGCGGATAGAGCGTGAGCAGCGGCAGACCTTCCATCTAGTACAGAAGAGGACCAGCGCGTGCACTGCCGCAAGCTTCGTGGGAGCAGCCCAGGGTTCTGCGGAAGCGCGCGTGTGGGGCGACAGGCGAGGCGGGTTCCAAGAAGGCTTCTATATTTACATGCAACTGGTATACCCCCCAGCCCCCACCCCCATCTGTGTAGCTCACTCAATCCTCTTCGGAGGCCAAATCATAAAGAGCCACATTTAATGTCCTTTATTATGCCCTTCATTAAAGTCTAGCTTTATTACATTCTAGCTCTAAATTTATGGTGACTTGAAGGTAATTCAACTTGAAAAAGGGAGCGATGAGATAGCTTAGTGGACTAAGCGCCTGCTTAGCCAAGTGCAGGGACTGGGGTTTGAACCCCAGAACCACATGCTGAGCTGGCCCCACCCCCGGGCATGCTGAGCCGGCCACCAACCAGGTGTGGTAGCGCATGCCTGTAATCCCAGCGCTAGGGACGCTGAAAACAGGAGGATCACTATGGGTCCAAGCTGCATATTGAGACCCTATACCACATACAATAAATAAATAAATAAACAAATTGAAAGAAATTAACATTTCTCTCATTCTGATGAAAACGTCTCCCTTAAACTCTGCCCCTGAGGGTAACGTCCTCCCTCCAGTGACTCTTCTGCTTACTGCGTAGAGCGTGCCTGCGAATCTGCACCTACACGCTGAGCCCAGCAGTGCTGCACGTCCGTGCCGCCGTAGTCCGCAGCAGCTCACACGGGCCTGCCCACACTGACCGAGGAAGACCCCGTCTTACCAGGATGATTCATGCACACATTAAGGTTTAAAAAGTACTGAGCTAGCGAAGAACAAGAGATATTGGCTGAGATCAGTTTTACCATAAGAAGGGAGACCTTCATAAATTTAAATCCTGCAGTCCTAACAGGGAAGGCAAATGCGGGCTAGACTTAAAAAGCAAGCAGAAGGGGATATGAAATTCTGGTGAGAAATGGCAATCTCATGAAGGTGTGCTGGGGGTGGGGGAGGAGGAAAGGGGGCTTGGAAGGCCCACTTTGCTCGAGGATGAGCTGGGGAGTCTTCATGGTCCCATCTGGAGTTTAGAAGTTTCCTAGGGAGCTGGGAAAGTGCTCCGGGTGGCTCTTCCCTTCTCCCTTCTAAGTCTGAGCTCAAAGCTGTTCCGCTCCATCACTGCCTGCGACTGACAGCACCGCCTGGACAGAGTGCAGAGCTACTGACTAGAAAGCCCTCTAAGGCCGTGCTGAGTGGCCCTTCACAACCAAGTACCATAGCCCCACAGCGAGGAGACTCAGAGGGACACCTGAGCGGGCGGATCAAGCCATGAATGTGGACAGAGGCCTGAGGTAGCAGCTGAGTGTTCCTAACAAAAGCTTTACCGCTCCTAACGAGCTTTCACATACAGCCTCCTGTCTTTCCAGCAGCAGAGCTTCTGAACCTGCCCTGGCCCTTCAGCAGGAACTTGTCCATCTGCTGCTCACCACAGGCCTGTTTCTCTGGTATGTCATTGCTAGCCTTTGGCTGCTGCAGAGCTGTAATGAGTGACTGAAGCTCATATGCATAGGGCTCAGCAAGCTGTGTTTCCTCAACCCAACGAAGTGCTGGTCTGCTAGGAGCTATCCTGGAAGCAAGAGCATGGCTAATTCTTTCTACAACGTTGCTCTGCCATGTGGCTTTAACGTGTCCCTTACTTAAAGAGTTGTCTGTGATGTTTTTAGAGCTCATTCAGTAGGCACACAGAGCACCTCAAACTGAAACCAACAGCTCCCTGCTGTGGGGCACTGGAGACAAAACCCTGTGGTGTTGTGCTCAAGGTTACTGCTCTGGTCAGATAGTGAGAGGCTGTCATTGATGCTAGGATAGTTCCAACGTATTCGTTAGTGATGCTGTTTGCTGTATAAGCCAACATGAGCTGTGCTTTAAAGATATAATGAACATTTGTTTTTTAAAAATGTATTACAGCAAAAGACACATTGGCATTGGCCCATCTCCAAACACTCCCCTTTCACACACCTGTGTCCAGTGATCTTGCTTCTTTCTGAAGCAGTGGAGGGGTCCTCCTTCCTGAGTGCCTTTGCTTGCATTGTCATCGCTGCTTTGATGTCCTGACTTGAGTCAAAACACTTACCCTTTGGTATGGGGAATAGCCAGAAGCCGTGGGGCCCCAGATCTGGGAGACAGGGTGGGCTAGGGGACCCCTGAGTTTTGTACAAGCCTGCCTTTCCACTGGGGGGCACTTCCACTCAACAGTACCGTTCACCATGTTTTTCATGGCACCTCATGAAGACACTCACAAAGACTTCCTCAACTGTTTCATAAAGTAAGAAGAATGATAAGTGTGTTTGAAGCTAAGGGGAGAATTAGTGGCAATGTGCCCTTTATGGTAATAAATTTGTAAAAATTTAAGCATTTGCTGTATGTTTCTGTCATACCTCATACATATAAGTAAAGCCCAACAAACTAAATCATATATACCATAAAGAATAGCTTATGTTAGCAAGACATATGTCACATTCTCATTGAATTATTCTCATAAACCTACAAATTTTTCTCTCATCTAAAAGACAAACAAAAATGCCCCCCCATTTTTTGCTGCCTCTTCATTTCTCTGCTTTGTTTTCAGCAATATTCCTTGCAAAGTTGTCCAAAAATTCTGCCTCCCCCCTTCCTGCTTTATCTCCAGCCCATCTTGCTGCATTTCCGAGGAAGTGGTTTTGCACAGCACCCAGTGACCGCCACTGTCCATTCCAGTGGCTGGCTCAGCCCACGTCCTTCTCGGCTTAGCAGCGTGGAGTTCTGCCTTCGCTCGTCTGGACACATTTTCCCGTGGTTCTCAAAGCTGCCTTTGACTGGCCTGTGCTGGCTTCCTGTTTCACTGGCCAGACTCTTAAGCAACTGAAAGCCCAGGGGTCTGGCCTCCGGGCTCTTCACCATCTCCGTTCACTTTCAGGTGACACCAGCCGCTCACAGCATTAAATACCTCCTGCACACAGTTCCTTCTCAAGTTTGCACTTGTAGCCTGGATCTCTCTCCTGAACGCCAGACTCCGCATCGAGCTGCCTACCGGGCAGCTTCCCTTGAGGCCTTGAGATAGCCTGTGTGAAATTCCAATGCCCAGCCCCCATCATACCTCACCCTCAAAACAAAAGCGAAGCAAAACTACTTCAGTCTTCACCTGAAGAGGGACTCTGTCTGTCTCTCTGTTCAGTCCAAGAATCTTCTAGCTGCCCTTGGCGTGTTGCTTTCTCTCTCTCCCCGGTCAGCTCACAGGACGGCTGTATTGGCTCTGCCTCCCGAGCTCCTGTGGGCTCCAGGCACATCCCACTGCCACCACCGTGTCCCAACCATGGCCAGCTTTCTCAGGGTTACTCTGTAGCCTTTCTCACTGGTCTTCTTCCAAGTACAAACTATTCAACCCAAAAATGACAGAATGATCTTTAAAATACACATCAGCTCATGCTACACCTCCATTCCAAGTCCTCTCATGGCTTTTCTTATTACCCAAATTAAAAAGTAAGATTATAAAATTTATCTACAAAATCCTATAGAACCACTTTGCCTCACCCCACCTACCCACTGCAGTCTTCTGTCTTCTACTCCACTCTTACCAGCCTGCATGTCATGGTCTGGGCATGACAGTCATGCTCATTCGAGAAGCAGAGGTCCCCAGCTGTGCCCTGGCTCTTGCGTCACTTCCTTCAAGTCAGAGCCCGGCTTATTCCAGAGTCTCCTTTAATCCACCCCTCAACTCCCACCACCAACATACTGTGTCCCCAAGCCTGTTTCCTTTATATCATTTATTAGCGTGTGATCTACCACTTGCTCAAATGTCTATTATCTGTCTTTCTACACTAAAATATGGCCTCCAGGAGGGCTAGAACTCTTATTACAGCTGTTACCACAATTCCTGTTGTAGACACAGGAGGTTCTCAAAATATAAGGAAGCAAAAGAAGAAGGAAGAGGGAAGGGGGAACGGAAGGCAAGGGAAGGTAAAGCAAGAGAGGAAGGGAGGAAGGGAGAAGGGAAGGAAGGAAGCAAGCAAGCAGGGTAGGTAAAGGGTTGGGGGAAAGGAAGTAGGACAGGCTGATGTAATCTCATGGGCTTACAGTATGCTTTGCTGTTATTATTTCTTTTACAGTATGCTTTGCTGTTATTATTTCTTTTACTTACAGTTTTTCAGATGTGAGAGTTTAAACAACAAAAGCACTTTTGTGCTTTCATACTGGATTTGTATTCACTATTTACTAATCAAAGAACATTGTGAGATTCACTTAACCTGTGTAAGCCACATTTCCTCATTATAAATTGGAGTAACTAGTCCAACCTACCTCAAAAGAGGTATTTTAAAAGTTAAACAGGACAGTGTCTTTAATTTGTTTAGTAACATGCCTTAAATATTGTTAGGGTTTGTCTCTAAGTGTCTCTCTAAAGCCTTATGCAGTCATGGGATGGACTTCTAGAGTTTGCAATTAACTCATGATCCACTGGGATTATGGTTGATCCAAGGCTGAGATTATGGGTTAGTACTGCTGGGATTATGGGTGCTAGAGCTACACCCAGCCTGAAGTGGGTAGCCTGAATGTGACATAAGAGAAGAGAGACTTTCCCGTCGCCACTGTTGCTGCTGCTCCTCCCTTGTGCTCTTGCTGCTTTGCTGTCTTCTGCCACCATTAAATGACTGCCCTGTGCCAGCCTGCCTTGGAGCCAGCTGAGTATGGACTGAACCCTCCAGCGACTGTGAGCTAAATAAGTCTTTCCTTCCTTCCTTTTGGGTGTCGGGTATTTGTCCCAGCAAGGAGAAAAGACTAACAGAGACACATAAAGCTTCCATACACGTTGGCTATTATTATTATTATTGGCTAGTCTTCATACATGTAATCTTACTAAAATTTTAAATTACTACAGGTTAGTATTAGTCGCAGAAATTGTACATTTTATTTAGTCCTCATGTGTCATTTTAAAAAGTGTTACTAGATACTTCTGACTGGTTCTTTCTCCTCTTTTCACTATTTAAACAAACTTTACCCACAATTTTATATTGTTCTTGCTAAACTCAAAGAAGTCTTAGAGGTCTAATGTGAAAAGACTGTAAAAAGCTTAGTTTTTACACCTTTTCCTTTGTATTCTTGAAGCCATTATTCCTGAAGATGCAAACTAAGGGGGCCTTTTGAGTAGTTCTGCTGAAATGAACATAAGGCGCCCCCTTCTTTCCAAGAGCCCTTGTAAAGTATTATCCTCATGTGTTTCCGCCCAAGCAATAGAAGCCCACCACACCCCCAGGAGCTGAAGATCTCCACCAGACAGGAGGGTGCACGTTTCCTTCAGCGTCAGAAGACAGGGAGGATTTGAAACACCAACAAAACTAGCTGTTGGAGGCGTGGTGGAGAAGGGCTGTGAAGCTGCGCAGGTGGCGGCCTCGCAGTCTCGTCGCCCCAGAGCCCCCAAAGCTCGAGTGATAGTCGGAACGACTCTTGGATCTCCAGCCTCCCCCTTTCAGTGTGTCTCACCCCGTGCTGTGCTTTTCTGCCTTCTGCTCCCCACCGGCCCTGAGCCCCGCCCAGCTGCCCCTCCACCTGCAGGCCTTGTCCTCAGTGGTCTGTCAGAGAGCAGCTCCGGATTCCTGACGTAAGCTGCACTGCATTACATAAATCAAAGATCGGTGTGCAGGGACACAGAGGCCCGATCTCGTGTGCTGCTGGAGGCAACCATGGGGGCTGATCAGTGTAGGGTCTGAGCAAAGGGACTGTGGACTCAGCTTGCTGGCATACTTAAAGATAGCCTCAAAGGTCTTCTCATGTTTATTCTCTAGAGATTAAAAAATGTCAAAACTCTGGAAGCCACAAATCTATGATCTCTGTCATAATTCTCCTAAAATCACATTTTTTCTGGAAAGTATATTCATCTGATAAATTAACAATAACAAAAACAATAATATTAATATCCATTCTATTAATCAAGCCTTGATAATATCAAACATTTTATTTGCATTTTCTCCTTTGGTTTCTTCAGTCATGAAACCCATTTCACTAGTGAGAAAATCAGAGATGCTGAGACTGGAATCAGTTGCCCAGCCCTTGAGGCCTCACCCAAGGCCACCTTCCCGGCGGCAAAGCCGCAGGCTGTGGACTGCGTACTTAGCTCGCTGGGTCGCTTTGGCTTTGTCTGTCTGTGGCATGAAGACGCCCCTAATTGTTTGGGCATTCACAGGCCACCACTAATATGTTCTAGCTCTCCTCATACTTGCATCTTATTGCTACTTGCTGTTCCGTGTTTATTGGATCTGCCCATAGAAAATGCGTCGTGGCTTCATGCTTTTATTTTTCACTTTAAGCCACAATGAACAGCCAACTGGTGTATAGAGTTTACAACGTGCTTTTTTCTTTCTTTCTTTCTTTTTTTTTTTTTTTTTTTTTTTTTGCAGAACCGGAGATTGAACTCAGGCCCTCGCGCTTGCCAGGGAAGTGCGTATTCCACTGAGCCACCTCCCCGGCCCTGTGCTTTTTTCTTTTACAGATGTTACATCACTGAAATTTACTACTATCCTGGAAATTAAGCGTTTTACCGCTTTTATGATGAGAACAGGTTCACAAAGCCAAGCACCCGCCAGCGTGCTGCTTCTCTGTCAGGTGCAGGCGCCGTATTACCAAACTGCGCTGTCACGTGGGGCTTCTGTCGCGTCGTCCTTCCAGATTGCGCGCCCAAGCGTCGCCTCCCCGCTCGGTGCAGCAAGGACTCTCGCTGAGTTGCTCCTGTATTTCTTTTCTGGCCTGATAACAGAGCTCTAGAGTCAAGATGCCTGAGTTGGAATTTTGGTTCTATTGCTTATAAACTAGGTGAATTAACCTCCCTAAGGGTCAGTTCTCTCATCTGTAAAATGGGGATACTAACAGGGCCCAGTGTGAAATGTGATAGCCCATAAAACATCCAGCGTAGTATGGATTGAGGTTAAGTCTCCAATACATCCCAGCTCTTTGATATTCATGGGTTAATTACCCAAATGGATAAGGACCTAAATTTATTTGAAATTTGCATATTCCATGATTTGGAAATTGTGTGAGTGATTTTTCTTTTTTTTTCGAAACCTGGGATTGAACTCAGGCCCTTACACTTGCCAGGGAAGCATGTATGCTGCTGAGCCACCTCCCCGGCCCCTGTGTTAGTGATTCTATGCTATCCATACATAGTTTGAGAGGCTCAATTTATAATTGATTCAGGTCTTTGTTTTAAGACTTTGACTCAAGCCACCAATTATTATAAGCTTAGCTTCTAATTAGAAAAGACAGGATAAGCAGACCAAATCAGGCCAATATTGCTTAAAAACTATATTTGTATAAAATGAAGTTAATTTACCCCAGCTGCAAAATGCATAGAATCTATTAGAGTATATTACAATTAATTGAACTGAGTCAAAATAAGATGAGTTGGTTTGACTGTCTCGTGAACCCATTCAGCCCTAAAGCCCCTCCCTATACAGGTCATCCCTGTTTGCCTTCACAGGTCAGAGATCACGGAGATTGCTTTTTAAATGTGAAGCCTGGAAGGTTCTGGCTAAAAGATGTTCACTTTATAAGAGGTTTTCTCTTAGGTCATTTTGCTCCGCAGGAGAATCAGTGACCACCATGTCATCCCATGACATCCACCATGTCATCACACACGTATATGACGGTGTTAGCTACCCATGATAGTGTGGTCTTTTTGTTTGAAGAATGTCATTCTCTATCTCCTTAGTAAATGAGCTCCGTTTAAGGAAACTGCAGCTCTATTGTAAGTGCTTTATACTTTGTAACTAGATTTCCTGCTTTAGCTTTTACATTGTAAATGTACAAGTTAAAATCTATTGCTTAGGTTGCTGGAGTACTGACATCATTTAAATCTGGTTAGTTGAAAGTTAATAGATAGCAAAGATTCCTTAGGGTTATTTCACCTTGTTGTTTTTACATTTGATATTTATTATTAGAAAAACAATGCTTTACAGTACTGGCTTCCTTGGCCAGGTCTTTGCTGTGGCTGCGACTTTCGTAAGCGGTGTCCCTTACCTCCTGGAAATCTGCCTTATGACCAGCCTCCCATGACCTGATCTCCTAGAAGCCACCTGTGATAGTTACGTGTGGAGAGTGAGGGAATAAAGAGCCCCCAGCTCGCCTGTTGCAATGAATGCATATTCCGGTGCGTGGCGGACTGAAACAGATGAACAGCACCTAGGCAAGTAATTAAGCCACACGAGAAAGGGGGCTATTCGGTGATGGCACCATTGGCACATCACAACTCTGCTGCCTTCAGGAACAGTTATTTGAAAGAGCAGCTTGAGAGTGTTTCATTGCATCTGAGAAGCTCTGGGCTGCGTCACCCCGAAGCCTCTTCACGTACTCTGAGTGGCGCTGTCTGTGTCCACCACAGAGATAAACTGTGTCAGCTTACTGTGCCGCTTAAGGAAGCCACCAAATTGCAAAGGCTTATTGTACCCAACAGTGCTGAGTCAGTTTCTTCGGCTGCCCCTGAAGATAATCCGGAAGCCGAGGGAAAGTTACTGGCCTACGTGTTCTCACTCCTGTGTCCATCAGAGTCGGCCAGGCTCAGAACAAAGCGAAGACCTGTGCACGCAGAAACTGTGCATGGGGTAGCATTTGAAATTAAGACAGAGAGGAGGCTGCCTGGTGTCCCTTCAGGCGGGCACACCAGAGCCCAGACGCAGGAAGCAGGCCAGACTGCCCCGCAGGAGGCGGCTGCCAGCACGTGCGCAAGGAACAAGGACCCGCTTGACGATTAATCACTGTCAGCCTCTGTTCTCGCCAAAGACTTGCTTGTGGGCCCTGGCGGTAACGAGGGCCTGCTCCCGGCGTCTGTCGCTAGGAGATTCGCGCTCTGCTCCCGCTGGCTACAGGCGCGGCCCCCTCTGCGCCCCGGCGGGACTGCAGCCGAGCGCTCCGCAGCGCCCCCTAGCAGCGGTCTGGGAGGCGGCGCTGCGCTTGCCGCCTGCGGCACGCCTGGCTGCAGCCTGCGCGGACCCGGGGCTCGACGGGGCGGGATTTGCGCGTGCAGCCAGGCTGCGTTGGTACAAGCGACAGGATGAAGGAACGTGCGGTGGTGAGCAACGGGGAAAAGAGCCCCGCCACGGGCGCACTCACTGTCCACGGACCTGTCTCTCGTGGAGGCCACAGAAATTCAGAGCTCAGGGGCTGGTGAGACGGCTCAGTGGTCTAAAGCACCTACTTAGAACAAGCTTAGCAAAGCA
>NDGM010059772.1:0-12078 GCA_002564305.1 Octomys mimax | reverse complement strand
CTCTGTTCATTCATCTGTCCATTTACCCACCTGTATTTCCATTTGCCCATCCATCCATCCCTCTGTCTGTCTGTCCGTCTGTCCATCTACCTACCTGCCCCTCCATTGATTTGTCTATATACCCACATGTCTATTCATCCATCCATCCATCCATCCATCCACCCACCCATCCATCCACCCAACTCACCCACCCACCCACTCACCTGCCCCTCTGTCCATTCATTTGTCCATTTATTCACCTGTCCTTCCATCCACCTATTCATCTATCCACTTACTTACCTGCCCCTCTGTTCATTTGTTTGTCCATTTACCTACCTGTCCTTCCATTCATCCATCTACCCATCCCCCACCTACCACCCACCTGCCCCTCTGTCCGTTCATCTGTCCATCCACCTACCTGTCCCTTCATCACCCCTAACCTAACTTTCCCTCATAGACCCGAGACAGTCCTTGTTTGTCTTACTCTCTAACACAGCTTCCCACATCAAGTAGCTGTAGGCAAGGGACCTGGCTAGTGCTCGGTGAGGTGAGTGAACTGGCTGCCTTCCTAGGCTGTGTGTCCAAGGTCACAGGGACCTTGCGTGGCCAGGTTGCAGAGGCCGGCCCTGGTTTAGGTGAGGACACCTTCTACACCCATCCCTGATGTGGCCACACCCTCTATGTCTCACAGAGCTCTCTAGTAGCTGGGGCACCCCCTTCTCAGTCAAAGTAGTGGACAGCCTCAGTGAAGTCCCCACACCAGAAGGCTCCACATGCATGCTGCGTGGGCTGCATGGTGCCAGTTTAGTGTTGGGGACCAAGGTGAAGTAAAAGCACTTGAACATGAAGCGTCTCCCATGCAAATGTTTAATTAGCCTATTATAAGACAGTAACTGGGCATTAGGATTTTTTATAATTATTAATAGAGTATTAAACAATGAATTACCATGAACAATTAAAATTAATTACAGTTCTCAGAGTTAATTAAATTATTCCTTTACTAGGACAAGTGGCTAGGCAGACGTAAAAATCCAGAGCTGGTACCACAAGCCTGCTGGCACAGGGTGTCGATGAGCCAGGTGCTATGCCCTCTCCGGCCAGGCAGAGGCGCTCGATGAACAGTCAGTACCTTGGTGACCCCAGTTGTCCAGTGAGGAGGAGGAAGGGGAGGTGGTGGAGGTGGGGTGGCCCGCACTGCTGGCTTGGGATGCTGCCTGGGTCCTCGTCTACCAGGCCTTTTCTGGGCTTGTTTCCCTCCCCTCTCTCCTCTTCTTTCTCTCCTTCCCAGTCTTTCCTTCCTCCTTCCCTCCCTTCTTCCCTTCCTCCCTCTCTCTCTCCCTCCTTCCCTCCCTCCCTTCCTTCCTCTCTTAACCTTTATTCCTTTTCATTGCTGTGGTCCAGCCATGTCCTAGGTACTGGAAATACGAGGATAAATCAGGCTTCTGTCCTCGTGGAGTTCATGGTCAAGGACAGAGACCTAGTTCTGCATTAATGCATAAGAAAGAGCCAGAGGCTGGGGTCTTAGCAGTGTGGCCTCAAGCAAATTACTTACTTGTCTGAGTGTCCAGTCCCTCATTTGTAAGATGGTACCTGGTTTGTGGGGCTGTTGGTGGAGCAAAAGAGTTGTTAACTGTGAAGTACTCTGTACAGTGCCTGGAACACAGGAAGCGCTCTCCCAGCATGCGTGGGTATTGTTATCTGTTGCGCTTTGACATTTGTAAGCGGAGGTAGACGTAGCTAATCTGGCCTGTTAGGGTCAGAGCAGCTTCACTGGAAAAGAAACCCACGTCTGAGTGTTTAAACCTGGTTGGATTAGAGGGTAAGTGTTGTAGGCAGAGGGAGCATCCTGTGCCTGGCTTACCTGGTAGCGCTGTGCTCCGGGAGTGCTGCTGGAAAGTCCTTGGCGGGGAGAAAGATGGCGCTTGGAGAGGCACAGGGAGTGGGGTCATCCTCCAAAGGGGTACCGTGTCCTGCAGTTGACTTGATCTGTGTGGCTGGCAGAGGAAGCAGAAGTGACGAAAGTCATCCCACGGCCAGGTCTTCCAGGGTTCTCTGGCTCCTTGTGTGCCCCCTTGGCTCTGGGGTAGTTTCTCTGGGGGAGCCCCACGGAGGACCCATGGGGGGAGATGTTGAGGGCTCCAACAACAGCCAGCAGGGCTCTGGGGTCTCTGCCAGTGGTCACATGAATGGGCCATCTCAGGAGCGGGTGCCCCAGCCCCCAGGCAAGCCTGGGGATGGCTGTGGCTTGAGGGACAAAGGGATGCCACGGTCCCAGAGACCCATAGCACCAGGTGAGGTGGCAATGCTTCTGGTTTTCAGGCAGCACAGTTTGGGCCAGCTTGTCACCCAGCAGTTGATGATGGATACAAGTGGAGGGGGCAGAGCCCAGCAAGGAGCCACTGAAGGTCAGGCTTGCAGGTTCCCAAGGTCCCTCCCTATGGCCCAGAGGATGCCGGGGAATGAGAAAGAGCCCCTCCTGCCTGCACATTTATGATGTCCCAGGCACAGGTCCAAGTGCATCCCTATGATAACTCACTTAATGCTCCTAACAGCTCGGGGAGGCGGGGGCTATTATTAATGCTAATTTGGAAGATAAGGAAATTGAGAAGGTTGAAACAGGATTCTACATCGCAAGCTAATAGTTCAGGTTGAGGTGAGGATTTGAACCCTGGGAGCTGTGGAGGAGCTGCTTCAGGCCACCTCTCCAGGAGGCTGGGGTGCTGAGAGACAAGGAGGCCTGTGATCAGCTGAGAGGAGCCCAGAGCTCAGGCTAGCGAGGTGGGGGAGGGGAGGGGAGAGAACCAGGCACAGGACATGGGGGCATCAGGTTGGGTAGCAGTCGCCAGTCAGATGCAGGCATGCAGGACTGAAAGACCCCTGCAGGCTCCAGTTCATGTTCCGGCCTGGCCCAGGGCAGGAGAAGCTTCAGGAACCCAGGAAGGGGAATCATGGGAGGGGCAGGCCTGAGGGGTGCTGAGTTTGGATGGTGGAGGGTACCCAGGGAGCTGTTGGGACCCAGTCCTGGGGGTTCTTGTGCTGCCCCAGCTCCTTGTCCTACATATGGCTTGGCCCGTGGTGGTGCCCAGTGAGTGTTCCAGGGAGGACAGACAGACCTGCAGTCTCTCATGTGGCAGGCTGTGCCCTGATCAGGTGGGTGACCTGGTGCCTGGGGGAGCCTGGAACCCTAGAACGTGTCCTGATGGGGTGGGGCCCTCTGCTCTCTCTCCAGTCTGGTGACCCAGGACCTGGCTTCCTGGATCAGTGAGCCTGTCACATGCAGCAGGTGGGCAGGACAGGTGTGCATAGACCAGGGCTTGGCTGGCTGAGGCAGAAAAACCTTGGCCATCCTGGGCCTGGTGGGGGCTGGGAAGGATCTCCCGATGTGCCGCCTGTGGTTCTTCCCATCCCGGGTGGGGTCAGAGCTCCTGTCTCCTCTGTGTCCTGGGGTCACTTCTGCTGCTCTGGGCCTGTGCCGGATGGGACAATCACCCCAGGCTCTCACGGGATGGCCAAGACCCAAGCCTCCCACCCCCGAGAGCAGAGGGGCCATGGATTGATGGAGCAGATCTTGAGGGAAGGGAGAAACTTCCAACATCAGAGGTGACAGGATGTCCTTTAGAACTGGGGTTCAAGGAGGGCTGGGGGTGGGGCAGGAGGATTTTTATCCTAGGGTGACAGTGGGCAGTTCCTGGAGATAGTGCTGGTTGCACTGGTGCGAGCTACAGATGTTTGGTGGGTACAATGCCCCCTGTGAAGTAGGATGCCACTGCAAGACCAATGGTATCAAGGCTGAGGAGCCCGGAAGCAGGGGCCAAAGCTGCTAGGGTGGATGACACCCACTCCCCAGCCCCAAGTCTTAGAGACTCTCTGGCTCCTGGCCCTGCTCCTGGGGTAGGACCTAGATCTGGATTACAACTCAGACTTGGAAAGGAGGCCCAGCCAAGAGCAGGTGGGCTGCAGGTGACCACCACCTCCTATACCGTGCTCCTCAGGGCTGGGGTGACAGGTGCCATGGAGTTCCCTGAGCCCATCTGCAGGGCAGGGGCCGCTGTGTGTCCAGCACATATGAGTTTTCAAGCCACGTCCGCTGACGCGCAGGAACTGTAACTTTATTTTTCTATCACTGAACGGAATTTTGGTCCCAAGCTCCCGTTCTGCCTGAGGGCAGAAAATGTAATCTCAGACAATTCCAGGTGAACTCAGTCATTTCAGGTAGAGGCTGGGGCAGTGGCGACTTCCCTCCCTCCTCCTGCTGCTTGGGGACCCGTGGGCCTCCAGGCGCGGCACAGTGTGGGAAGGTCACACGAGAAGCCTGCCGTTGGCATCTGCCCATGGGAGTCCCACCATGTGGATGGTGTCTACCAGCCTGGTCCTTGGGTGGAACCCTTTCCCCCAAAGGTATCCATGTGTCTAGCTGGTCCCCAGGATTTAGGTTTGTGCTTCTTCTCTCTGTAGGACACAAGTCAGGGGGATGATTTTCCTCTTCCTCCTCCTCCCCTTCTCCTCCCTTCCCTCTTCCCCTCCCCCTTCCCTCCCTCCCCTCCCTCTTCCTCTCCCCTTCCCCTCCCCTTCTCCTCCTCCTTTCCTTCCCCCTTCCCTCCTCCTTCCCCTCCCCCTTTCCTCCCCTTCCCCTCTCCCTTTCCTCCCCGTTCCCCTCCCTGTTCCCCTTCCCCTCCTCTTCTTCTCCATCTTCTCCCTCTTCCTCCCTCCTTCTCTCTGCTTCTTCCCCTCCCTAGTAGCACCCAGCAAATCTCTCTGCTCTCCAATGCAGAAGCCTAGAATTTAACCCCAATTCCCAAGGGGCAGCTGTCTGCTGCACGGTGTTTGCCAAGTGCTTTGGGATTGTCTGCCGGCCTCAAAAATCTCAGGTGAGCTTTGCAGGGGCCCAGCGCCGAGTGTTTGCAGAGGGGGTCCTGTTTACCCAGCAGCTCTACCTCACCCTCTCCCCCTCAGGGAGGCTGCCCAGGATGGCATCGCTCGGGGCTCCTGAGCAGGCCGGGTACAGGAGGGACGGGAGGCTGAGGGAGGGGTGGATCTCACTGAGGCCGCTCAGCTGCAGAGCCAAGAGGCTGGTTTAGCATCCTCAGTGGTAGGGGGCAGGTAGGGGTCCCTTGAGGAGGGGGTAAGGGTAGAACGTCCCACACATATGCCCGTGTGAAGCGGTGGGAGCTGGCTCCAGCTGTGTGTGGCCTCGCCAGGCCTCTCCTCCCTCCTGCTTCATCCTCACATGAGTCTACAAGGCAAAGAGTGCTGTGTCCATTTCACAGGTAGAGAAACTGAGGCCTGAGCAGGGATGGGCCCACTTCCCATCATAAATCAGTGTCACAGACAGGAGTTCAACTGTTATTATTTCTTTACTTTTAAATATATGCCCACTGAAGCGATCTAACCAATATGGGATTATATCAAGTTGTCCGTTGTTCCGCCTTGCGTTCGCTTCCTGTCCCTAACATTGCTGCTTCGCTGCAGGCCCCAGTGTCCTTCCCGCACAAGCACACATAGACAGGGAGGCCTTGGGGAAATGTGGGGTGCTTCAACCCCTCTACTGTGCAGGTGCTTTCCACCTTAACTTGTTCTTCCCTTAATGGTTTATTTTTGCTTCACGACCTATTCTGGACACCTCAGGTCAATAAGACAGATGTAAGTTATCCTTCTTAATAGCTTTCTAGTAGCCAATCGCATGGATCGCTGTACTCCGCCAACCGGCCCCCTTTGATGCGCGTTCCGGCTGTTTTGAGCTTTCTGCTCTTATATTACCGCGACAGCCACTGTAGTGTGGACGCCCGTCGGTAATGGTGCTTTTATGTCTGAGGATCGATTCTGAAAGTGGGACATCGGGTCAAGGGTTATAAACATTTTATGTTTTCATGGATACAAGAGGCAGGCTGGAATCTAAATATGCCTGGCTCTGAGACCCAAGGAAGACACAGGATAAAGATGGCGACACAAGCCGTGGATGCTGTCCTGGTGCCCCGGCCTCCCATCCCCGCTGGGCTGGAGAGTCCGGAGATGCTGGCAGCCCAGCCCAGTGGAGCTTCCCAGCAGGGACACAGCCTCCCCTGTCCTGGGGCAGCCCCGTGTTGGGAAGGGCGGGACTCTTGGTTCCTAAGTCACAGATGTGGAGAGTCCCAGGTTGCATCTGGCAAGTTAGCGCCAGGGGAGCCCTGCAGGCCTGGGGCTCTGATGTCCAATTAATGCTCTGGAGAGGGATCTGGGTGCTTTTGTGGACGGAGATGGGCACAGGAAACTTCGCTACTCATTGTCTCTGGCTTCCTAGGTGCGGGCGCTGCGCTGTCGTTAGAAGGGCTTGGGGCGGCGTTATCCTCTGTCCCATCCCTCCCTGCCTGCACGAGCTGTTGAGGAGATGGCATGGCTGAGTGGTGTGGCACCGTTAGGGCAATGATGGAAGAAGGAGCCGTAGGAGGGGCCCAGGCAGGGGACAGTGCCAGGGCCATGTAGGGGAGGAGAGGGCCCAGGGTTGGCATCTGGCTGCCTCTTTCACGATGAAGCTGGCAATGGGAGATGGGGGCGTGTGGGCGAGAACTCCCAGGCTGATGGAGGAGGCACGGCTTCTAGTCTGGTGGAAATGGCACAACTTCCATCCCAGAAGACACCCAGGCTGGTGAGGTGAGCAGCTCTCCTGGCCCGGGGACCTTCTTGTCTTGTGGAGAAGAGATAGAGAAATACACAAAAGCCTTTGCCATAGTTCTGAGTCCCTGAAAGCCCTGCTTAAAAACACAGGGTGGGGAGATAGCTCAGGGGTCTAAGTGCCTGCCTTGTCAAGCTCAAGGACCCAAGTTCAATCCCTGGTACCATAGGCCATGCTGGTCCCAGAATCCCACACACACCATGTTGGCCACTGAAACCAGGTGTGGTGGTACATGCCTGTAATCCCAGTGCTGGGGAGGCTGAGACAGGAGGATCACTGTGAATCTGAATTGCACAGCCAGGCCCTGTGTCAAAAAACCATGGACAGTGGCTGCTCTGTCCAGGAATGAAATGATGGCACAGGCATTGTGGCCCAGTGGGAACAACACAGGCTTTGGAGTCTCAGAGCCTTGGACAATAATCCTGCCCCCTACCTATTGACAAGCAGTGTGATCTTGGCTCTGTTATTACACCTCTCTGAGCCTGTTTGCTTATTAAATACAGGGTTAGTGTTTAAAGGAGTTAATCTGCTTGTAGTCTCAGCATAGGACACCTGGCTGTGACCATGCAAGCTTGGTGGCTGCTGTGGGTGAGATTATATCCTAAAGGACTTCTGGCAGGACAGCCTGAGGCTGTGTTTCCCTGGGGGGGTCTTGGCCCTAAATTTGGGGGCCTCTGACACTCCCATTGCACCTGTCCTGGGAGCTGAGTGGTGACCCCCAAAAGCAAGAGGCTGCACAAGGGCCGTACTGGGGAGATGCGGTGGAGATAATTAGAGGAGCTGGAGCGGAGAGCCTGGCTCCTAATGAGCACCAGGCTGGAGCAACCCTGTGCGCCCCTACACGGGTCCTCTGTCGTTGCTGAGACTGCGGCTCTGGTTACCTGCTGTGCCAGTGCTCGGTGCAGACAACCTGGAGCTGGAGTCGGCCAGGCAGGAGGCATGTGTGGTGGCAGACACTGGGACAGGTGAGGGGCAGCATGCAGGTGGCAGGGTGTGGGCAGGCGCAGCGGCCTAGTGTGAGGCAGGGCTGCCAGGGGTGCCTTCCTGGTGGAGGCGTCAGTGGGCTCCAGGGCTGGGTATCGCCTGACGCCTCCCTCTTCCGGCCTCTCCGGCCTTGACCTGTGCACCCCTCCCCCCTCCACCACTGTGGCTTGTCGCCTCTCTTATCCATTTAAACTCCCAGCGCTGGGCATGTGGGTGCCGAGGCAGGGCTGGTGGGCGTGGTTGGCATGGGGACCGGTGGCGCCAAGTGGAAGCTGGGGCGAAGTTGAGGGCCAGCCACCCATGTCTAGTGCAGCAGGGGTGAAGTCTTGAGGGTGAGGGGCTGGCCATGAGAGGGTCACCTTATCGAGCAACTGCTTCATCTTGTATACCTTGCTGATTGTGTACATTATCACATAGCGTCCTCCCAACCACCCTGCTCTGTGGGTGAGGAAACCAAGGATCAGAGAGGCTAAGCCACTTTCCCCAGGTGACACAGCTTGCCCTGTGGTGGAGCCAAGAATCAGATGCAAGTGCTCCAGCCAGGTCACTCCTGGGGTGAGATGGGGAGCCCAAGGGCTGGATGGGGTCAAACCAGCCTTGAGCAAATGACGGCACTCACGAGCCTGAGCTAAGACCTGGGGCTGGGGGCTGGTTCTTTGGCGGGCTGGCCTGTCCCCTCAAGCCTTCTACAGACCCAGAGAAAGGCCTCGCTCACAGGGCTCCTCTGCCTCTGGTGCAGCTCCTTGGACCCAGTGAGTCATCCTGGTCCGGCTCATTCTTTCATCCTCTATTCTTGGCCCCAGCTCTGCTGGTTTATGAGGCAGAGCTAGGGGATACTCAGGATAATCTCACCACTACCTAGTGGGGATCCCACCCTGGGTCGGTCCTCAGGGAGCCCTCACCCCTGGACTCACATTTGGGACTTTCTCTGGGGCCTGACCTTGAGCCTCCTCATTGGCCCCGAGTAGCTCCTGCTTTGGGCTTTGAGTCTCTCTCACTCCCTGACCACTCCTGGGTCTCAGTGTAATGGCCTGCCCAGTGTTGCGGCAGAACTCAGGTTCTTCTTACATCCAGAGGTGCTTTGTCCCTGGCCCAAAGGGGACAAGTGTCCTACATTTGGAACCGTATGATGACAAAAGCAGTGACAGGAAAGGTTAAGGTACAGGTGCATGGGTGCAGGAGGAGGGAGGGAAGGAAGGAGGGAGAGAAACAGGGAGACAGACAGAGACAGAGACAGAGAGACAGAGAGACAGAGAGAGGCAGCCCAGCAGGCTGCTTCTTCCAAATCTCCACTCCCTGGACAAGGCTGCGCCAGACAAATGGGTGAAATAGCACAGAGCTACGTAATGACACAGAGTTATTTCAAAGCGATTATCTGGGATAACAGTAATTATGTCCAAGAACAGAGAAGGTCAAACTGGCTGGTCCCACTGCTCGGCTCCAGCATGGTCCTTGCCAAGAGAAAGCTACTGTGTTCACAAGGCGCGACAGGGAGGAAGGGAGCGAGGGCCAGGGGGTGAGGAGTTGGGAGGAGGAGGAAGGCAGGACGAGCGCAGCTCCTGGCCAGGGCCTCTGTGGTAGTATTAATGAAGGGTTGCCTTGGAACGCCCAGCTGGACTGAGCCAGCGTGGCTCTGGGCGTGGAAGGCGCACCTGAGCTGGCGGGGAAGATGGGCTGTCGATTCTCCTGGAGAAGCTTAGTGTGTTGGCTTTCCTGATAAGCACTCTGCTGTTCTAGTGGAGCTGGCGTCTTTCGCCGCCAGGATGGCTGCTGTCTCTTGGGGGAGCTCTGGTCTTTGCCTGGAGTGTCTCTGGCTCCAGTAGATCCCTCAGCCTGCCGCACAGCTCCCTCACCACGCTAGTGCAGGCTTTTCAGCTTCACCACTGGCCTGTGGGCCTTCTTGGTGCAGGTCCTTGATGCGGACTTGTGTGGGACATTGCCGTGGGATCCAGGGCCTCAGCTGGATCCTTCTGGTGGCTAGCATGCAGACAGATCTCTTGCATTCTTCTGCATTTGAATTTTTGGGTGAATATTATAAAATAATCCCATAAATTATGTGTTGTGTATTAAATCCATTCCCCTGTGAACCCTGACTATCACAGCTTCTGAGGAAGGTGGCTCCCCCATTGCCTAGGAAACCCTGGTTCTGCTAGCTTTCTCAGGCACAGTGAAAACACTTCTGTATTCGTGGTTCCTGGGATGTGTCTCTGACTGGACACGGGCTCCCTCTGGTCTGTCCCTTCATTTCATCTCCCTGTGTGCCTTCTCTCACCACCACCCATATTCCTACCATGTCCTCCTCCATCCGGACAACTCACCCTTCTGCCTGGACACCTGTCCGCTTTGTCAGGTCCCATCCACGAATCACCTGCCCAGCCATTCTCTTTCCTTCCATGTCCTCTTGTCTCCGATCCACCTTTCTGTATCTTTAACTTTCCTTGGTCTCCTTTTTCTGTCTATATCTATCCTTACCTTTCCTCCAGCTCATACTGCACCTTTCTCCCTGGCTGCCCACCACCCTCCAGCTTTCTATCCTTCCTTCCATCTATCCATCCACTCTTCACTATCTACCTTTCTACCTATAAGCACTCTGATAAGATTTTTTACCTAGTCATTTGCTATCAGTTTTCCATTCACCCACCTCTTTTTTCTCCCTTCCAACCATTTATTCGTTCACTCATTCTCATATCCTATCATTCACTATACACCCATCCATCCATCCATCCATCCAACCAACCATCTATCCATCCCCCTTGCACCCACCCATCCATCACCTTTTGTAACACCCTCCATAACACTTCAATTTTTCCAATCATTCACCCATCACCCTTCCACCCAATCACTCATTGATCCATCCACCCATCCATCCTTCCACCCATCCATCCATCTCTCTTCCAACGAGCCACCATCTACCCAACCCTTACGTCCTACCCATCTGACCATCACCCTTCCCTCGCTCTGTCTAACCTTCCATCCCTTGCCTTTTCTACCCTTTCCTCTTGCATTCCTTTGCTCATCCCCCGTCTCCTTCACCCTCTTTCTGCTCATCCACCTATGCGAGCATTCGTTTTCCTTCCTATCCACCCCTTCTTCTGACCACTTTTCTGTCTGTCCACGTGCCCCACCCCCAGTGGCAACTCATCCCTGTCCTCTGCCAACCTTTGGCCTACTCAGTGTTCTCTGACAGGCCCCTCATTTCCTGCTTCTGTTCCGTTTATGCTCTTTGCCAAGACTCCTATGTCCTCCTCCCGAACTCTTAACTGTTGAAATCATACCCTTCTTCGAAGTTTATTTTAGGATCTCTATTTCAAGCGAGTGTCGCACACTAGAAAACGTGTGAGTCTGCAGCCCAAGAGAGGAAGGAGCATTACAATTCTGGCTGAGCCCTACGCTGGCCACACAAGTCTCAGCTCCTCTCGTATAAAAGGGGTTAACAATACCTGCTTCATACTGTAGTCGAAGGGTTAAGTAAGATTGCATATAAAATGCTCAGCGGCACACACAGTCCCCAGGGGCTGCTCCACAAATGCTAAGCTCCACTGAAGAGGAAATACAGAACTGATGAAAGAGTTTCCTCCACTCGAAAGGTGTGTGGATGGGACGGCTGGCTGGGACCGACATGCTTCCTGAGGCTGACTTACACTTTTGTCTACAGCTTTGCAGGGTGTCCTCTCTCCCTGCTGATACGTCCTCCAGAGGTATTAAAAGCAGGTACAAAGGGTAGGTGGTGTAGACAGCAGGGCATGGATAAATCAACTCCATCCCTGCAGGGTTCTCAGGGTGAAACCATGGGCACCATGCCAACTTCTCATTAGAGACACGAGACCTGCTCTTGACACGCATAGCAAAGACTCTGCTGGGCTGGTGTGTGTGTGTGTGTGTGTGTGTGTGTGTGTGTGTGTGTGTGTGTGTGTGATGTTTCCAAAGTGAGCTGGATGTTCATGGGAGAGTTCTTTTACCGAATCCTCTGTTCATGGAGGGCCTCTTCTTATGAATAGGACAGCCAGGCCCCAGAGCGAATGTGCATTGAGTCCCTGGGAGCCCAAAGCCGCTGTCGTCTCCTGAATGTCCTTCTGGGGACAGGACTCCTTGCTCTTGGTCTTCCACCGGCCTGTCAGAGAGCTTGAAGCCATGCTCTTTGATTTACACCTGTGTCCTTTGCTTAATGCTACAGATTAACAGCAACAAATGCTCTGGGATTGCAACCAGAGTGGGACCCGGTTGGTAACATCGGCCCATGTCTGTGGTGCGAACCCCTCCACCATGGCTGGTTTCAAGCTACCAAACTAGTGTCATGAAGCGTGGAACTGGAAGGAGACTCACAATGGACACTGTCATCCTGCAAGCCCAACAGACGAACAGCCCCCAGGGCACAGACGGTGGCAAGGTGGAGTAAATAATTAGGAGGCGATGACGTTTGTGCCTTTTAGTGTCTTTGTTGGCTAACACAATCAATTTAATGGTGA
>NDGM010059683.1:0-10486 GCA_002564305.1 Octomys mimax | reverse complement strand
GTCCAGAAATCTAACCATATGCAACCTTGAAGCAGGACAGTCCCACAACATTCCTTTTCCTGTTCACCCATTTTTCTATCTATGTTTCAGTCTAAATATTTCCTGTTGACTACCCCAATATCCAGACTGTGAGGACATATGTTTCTGGTGACTGATTCTTTTCAGTGAAGAGTCACATTTGCCTGTAACTTTTTGACTTTTTTATTTTATACTAAGCATTGTAGATTGTATTTTATAGTTGAACTTATTGGTGTTTTTTCTCCATGAGAGATAATATATCTTATTTTAGGCAGTTAAGATACTGGTGGCTCTCTTTGATCATGTTGCCTTGGTCCATTTTAGTTTTTTTCTTAGTTCCAGGGTATAGTTTTTATTCTGGGGTCATGACCCTTTGTGTATGAATGTAAAGTCTGTGAAATTTCTTAAACCCTTGAATATAACAAGACTTGGACACCATGTTTTGCCAATTAGAACGGAGTAGCCTTTGTGCATTTTTAGCATCCCAGCTGTTGTTTTCCATTGGATACTGATATGGTCCCCTGTATAGCTCATGAGTTAGTCAAACTATTTCCAAGCATAAGGTCATGTTATGGATGACAGGCCAGGTTGTGGACTTCAACATACCTTCTTGACAGATACAGTTAAATCCACAGTAAGGCTACACATGTGGCCTAGTGTTAAAGCATTTGCCTAGTGTGCACGAGGCTGTATGTGTGATTCCCAGATCCTCAAAAACAAAAACAAAACAAACAAACCCATGCTAGAGTGAATTTCAAGACATCAGGAGCAGGCATGAAGAAAAGCAAGAGATTTCAGTGTAGGAAGAAAAGGCAGGGAATCTCCCTGACAGCAAATGGAGGAATTGGAGAAGGCTAATGATCTGGAAAGAATGCTAGGGACAAAAGGGTGTGACTCAACCTCCTAATCCTAAATCATGTGCAGTATGAAGAATGAGTGTCTTGTTGGTGGGGTGACCTTTGGGAAGACACAGAGATTATTTAGGGGAAGAGTATAGGATGGTACTTGACAGATGATGACACATATTGATGAGAAAGTAGACCTCCAGCAGGCTTGGAAGAAACACGGGGCCGGTCAGGGCTGGAAGGTGGAAGAGTTAAGCAAATGAGAATGTAGAAGAGGCAAAGTGATACAGCATAGGGCTTAGATGGTCACAGTTGTCTACATAATATAAGTCTGTAATTTTTCTGGGCTTAGTCTTTCAGCCTCTGGAGAGTATGAGCATGTAGTGGGACATAGGAGATCCAGACTTTAAGCCCAGGCCTTCTTCTTACCTTCCAAAGTACCTGTTTTGCAGGTTTGCTGTCCCATAAGTGGGTAGGCAGACAGTGAGTAGTATAACTCTGCACTCATGAGGTGGGCTGGCCTCTGCCTGAGCAGATTCTCCTCACTGGATTATTGTTCATGGGGTTCAGGGGCTATGGTTGTCATGTGCAGGATGAAAAGGACTGGTCATTTCATATCCATCCACAAGTGGATTCACTTAGAAGACTGGAATACAATCCCAGCCATGCTCAGATTGAGGAAACACAGCTCCATAATCTGATACCTCCCAATTGGCAAATAAACTACTTTGCTTCAGGAAGTTTTCCTCATTACTACATCCTCCTTGAGCTCATTTTCTATTTCTAACAGTGAAGGAAAGGAGAAGGAAACAGTCAAAGAAATAGCGGAGAAGTCAGGTGCAGTGTGTGTGAAGTTTATTACTGCATTTGTCATTTACTGTCCATAGTTTAAAAAGAAAGATAAAAGCCCAACCTTTTGACTCTGCAGTCCCTCGTCATCTATCTTGTCCCCTTTCCACTTGTGTTATTAATACAGCTGTGATGACTTGTCTCCTACAGACAGCACCAGCCCCATTTTTATTTAAAAGCAATCTGAACCTGAGTGGTGGGAAATCTTCACAAAGAATTTATTCTGTGTGTAAAGTATCACCACAGCCCTGCTGTTCATTTGTCACTTGCTTGTACACAGTAGGAAAATGGCTCTGGGTGAATTGTGAGGGGGGATTATTCATCCCTGGGCACCTTTGCAGCACGTTCTACTCTGTTCTTTAGCCCCAAGAGCTATTTTGGCTTCAGTTAGCAGCATTTTTTTTCTCTGCCAACTCATGAACTTACTAGTGAGATCATGACTTGCCTTTTGTTTAGAATGCCTGTTTTCAAGTTGTTGCTTTCCACAGAAACACAGTATCCAGTACTGCAGATGTGTGAGAACTGGATTCATAAAAACCCAAGTCTTATCTATCATGTTTACTCTTCATGTGTATTTTACAACATAGGGAGAGAATTTAAGTCACGCTTCTGACCTGTTGCATGGTATTTGGAGGATCTGTGGTTTTCAGACCTAGCTGTGCCCCCCCACCAAGCCTCACACACACATAGATGGGGCTTTAGAGAGGTGATGGGTCGTGGGTGCATGGTACTCATCGGTGGCATTCTCCACAGGTGGGTTTTTGGCTAAATGTGATTGGGGGGGTGAGGCCTGGAGGGTCACTGTGGGATGACCTGGAAGGGTCTAGCTCCTGCCCTCCTCCCTGGTCGCACTCTCTGCTTCAGCACCGTGCTGTGTCCGCACCTGACCAGCCCCTCTGCTGTGCCTCCCTGCCTTGGAACTAGTTGACTGTGGACTGAAATCTCCATAAACTATAAGGCAAAAATAAACCTTCTCTCCTTTAAACTGTAAATGTTGCATATTGTGTCATAGCTAGGAGAAAGTAACTAAAATAATGTTCATATTCACAATTCACGAATCACGTTTTTGTTAACAAAGAGCCTTGGATGTTGATTCAAGAGATCTATCTTTGCCCTCTTTCCAGCATTTATAAGGTGTCCTGTAGAATAACATTTCAGGCCTAAACAACTATCACATAAGAAGCACTGAGTAAAGGAAATGTTTAAAGTGACTTTGGAAATTATGATATGCAAAAATTTATTTTGGCAGCTTTATTTCTCTTTTCCAATAGTGTACCCATCTATTATTATTATTTTTTTTTTTTTTGGCGGAACCAGGGATTGAACTCAGATCCTTGTGTTGACCAGTCAAGCGCTTATCTTACTGAGCCATCTCCCCGGCCCCTACCCATCTATTCTTTAAATTTTTAAAATAACATCACAAGCTAACTATATGAATTGAAATATTTTTAAAATAATTTCAAACAATAACTTCTGTATTCTTAATTTCCTGGCATACAGAAAATGGGTGTTTTAAATAATTCAAAACACTCTGGGAAATGCATTTGGTTTTCTTCATCTGAATTGTGTCATGGAATGATTGCAGAACTTTCCTAACTTAGTCATCCAGAATTTAGCTGTGTTCACTAGGAACATATTCCGTATTATTTTTCTTCCATTTTTCTTTAACTTAACTAAGCTTTTTCCAAACGCTTTAGAGGATGAAAACAGTTGGTACATGACGTTGTGTAAGCTTCTCCAAACAGCTGTTTTATAGCTAAAGAATGGTTGACAAAATTAAGAAACCCTTGACCTAATGATCCATTTCTTCTTGGGGCACTTTCCTCTGGGATTTTTGCCTCAAGCTCTACTTCAGCTCTTTGCAATACAGCTGAAGATATTCCTGCTTTGAAACAGAACAGAGTCTCTTCTCTTTGGGGGTGGTTCAGCTGCGAGTCTGCCTAGGAGTTCAGGGGGTGGAATAATTGGGCGCGCGCTCTCTCCCACATCTGCAATCCTAGGAGCAGTCACTTCTGACTTGAAATTTAAATTATTATTCTAATAAGCAGTGGCATCTAGGTTCAAATAATGTAACTTCTTGTACTTAAGAGAGCTTTGGGAATTTAATGTAAGTTATAAGAGTAAGTGCACACAAAAGGGCTTAATATTATCCTTCAATAAAACCTCTAGTCAACAGCTAAATAGTCATTTCTTTTTGAAAAACTATAGCGAAGAAAGATGAAAACTTTTGACATTTTTGAGAAAAGTTTCACAATCTCCTCTGGTCACTTTTTAAATTGAAAACCAAATGCTATCATCATAGTCACTACTCAGTTTTCCGGGTAAACTATGCTGTATCTTTAAGGATAACCAGCCTGGGCAGCACCTATCAGGCTTGTCCAGAGCTCCTTCAGAAGTCCAGGGTGCTTGGATGACCAGTGTATCTATCGGTTTCCATTTTTGTTCAAACTGGGACCAAAAATCTGCTCTTATCTTTTTTTAAAAAAACAACTCCTGCATGATCTTTATGCAGGCAGTCAGTAGCCCACCCTTTGAGAAATTATGGCATTGCAAGTTTTGTGGTCATTGGCTTTCCACTCCTCTGTCTTCATTTGATCAATATGACCAGTGACAGAGTAAAACCCCCATTCAAGTGTGTTAGTGTCGCATAAAGCAAAGCAAAGCTACAACTGTGACTCATTGGTGTCACATTGAAGCTTACCTACAGCCTGCCACAAAATGTTTCCAGTTCCCATGATAATGCATGAGATCACTTCCTTTCCAAAATGTATACATTTAACAGGGAGTCTGACTTTGTTACTTTTCACTGTTTGCTGGGACAAAATACCTAACACCCAAAATTAAGGAAGGGAAGGTTTATTTAGCTCATAGTTAGTGGATGTTTCAGTGCATACTTGGCTGGCTCCAAGGCAGGCACCACATGGCAGTGAGCAGCCATTCCCGATGGTGGAACCCAGCAAAGACCAAAGGGAGTGGCAGCAGCTGCAGCTTCTAGCCAGCCACTCTCCCCTCTTTACATTATAAGCAGGCCACCCTGGGGTGGGGGTGTAGAACTCACACAAGGTCCATGCCCTCCTCTTGTACAAGATGAGGATATTTACAAGGAAAGAGCCCTGGCTCCCAGCTGAGTCACTTAATCACTTAATTAAACTTTTAAACTTCTCAAGTGGACACAGTGTATCATCCATTACAGAGTCAAACATGATTTCCATCCTTATGTTATTCATTGAGAACATACAAATGAATGCCCCTGGAAAGTGGCTTGCTATTTTGAAGTGTTTATCTTCAGAGCCTGATGGACTTTCTACCCTAAGTGAAGGAATTTGCTTTGTGAATTATAGCATGATTCCAACAGTTTGTATCAATATGTTCCTTTTCTCTGCTGCTGCTGAGTTAGTTCAACCATGATGAGTATCTCCTGGTTCTACAGGAGGCCAGATTCTGTCCTGCCCATCCTTTCCTGCCCTCACTGAGCACCGGGAACATTAGTAACATGAGTGAGCTGCTCAGGAAGAAGGAAATTCAAGGTGAAAGCACAGTCATGTGAACTTGGCTGCTCGGGCAGAGGCAGTATGCACTCGGCATGATATTTCAGGCCAGTCCCACTATGTTCTCAGTGATAATTTGGTTCAAGTAGGAAAGCATTGAGTCTTCTAATGGTTTCCTTGTGTTTATCAGGCTTGGCTCACAGCCTGGGTGAAGGTTCTCAGTGGCTTCAGCAGAAGGACTAGGGAGAAGGGGACCCATTAGTTTTTAATCCATCCTCCATATTTAACAATCCTTCCTCGTAAAAAATAACACAGTTGAAGAAGACAGAACCCAGGACAGTGGCATTTCATTCTTCTGCTTGCTGCACAGGCAGTCTTATTATCAACTAAACATTTTTAACACTTCCAGTCCTTGACTAGGATGCTAGCTTCTCACCCAATGACTGCAGCTTGTAGATGTCTGTGATCATTGCTTCATGTTCCCTTGCAGATGTACTCATCTAATTGCAGGAGTTTCACTTGGACATTATGAGGCAGTTGGGGAAAGTAAATGTAGTTCTCTGTGGAGTGCAAAGAGGACTTTTGCTATCTTAAAGAAAAAGATATTTCCAGCACTTATTTTCTCAAAAGCTTTATAAAACAACAAATTTTATGAATATCTGTCCCTGTATTCTTGCCAATTTTTTTAATTCAAAACTCAGTTCATATCATACTCTTGTTTTTCTCAAAGCAAGAAAAAAATAACTGCCACTTAGAGGACAAAAAATAAAAACTATGTGTCTACATTGGAATTAGAACTCAGTTTCAGAGTGAGGTGGAGACACTGAGAAACAATGTGCAGGGTTCAGAAGCCCAGCTGTTCCCTTGCTCCTAGCTGTCCTGTTCTCTGAGCCTTCTCCTCATCCTGAGTGCTGAGGCTCATGGTACTGGCACAGCAGTCAAGACAGGAGCTGGCACTGGGCTCTCCCAAAGGGATCGGTTGTACCAATGACCAATGCACCTCGGGCACAGTACTCCCTCTGGGTGCCCAGTGTCTCTGTCCTGCACCAGCCTTCTCTTCCAGGCTGGCAGTTCCTCCATTCTTGTGGGTGCCTTGCAATGCTTTTCTTGTCCCATCTTGCTAAGTGATGAAAAGGCCAAGGGCCACTCATCTGCCCACCCTGCCAGTGCTCAGTACACTGCCTTGGTGACAGAGGGAAGCTGCACCCTGATTCCTATGTTCTGTAACAACCACATCACCCTGAAGGGAGTAAAGTCAGGTGAACGAGCAAAGGAATGTGCAGATGTGTAGCTCGAACTACAGCTACAGAATAAAACATGAACATTAGATCCAAACTAGACTTTTCTCTCCTCTCCACTCACTCCATTAGCTTGAAACAAACTTTTCCTCCTTTCCTCTCAAGCTTTGCCACCACCCTCCAGGGTTCCACACTCTCATCCTATGAGTCCTCCAGCCTTCCTGCTGCCTCTCTGCCCTAACGGATGCTCAATCCCTAATTTTTTCACTGAACACTGTGGTGAATTTGGTCTTCTCTTGGGCATTCTGCCTTTCCTCCCTTCAGGTCTCTGCTGCTTTTCTGATGTGCAAGCTCTTCAGAACACGATCTTCAGTTTTTCAGCAATGCTCAATGAAATCTAGCATCCTTGGGATTCATGGGTCCCATTAAGCACCTAGGAAAAGTGGGCTGGGGAGATACCTCAGCAGTCTAAGTGCCTGTCTGGCAAGCATAAGGACCTGGGTTTGATCCCCAGTACCACATGCTGTGCTAGCCCCCACACCACACCAGCTACCAAAACCAGGTGTGGTGTCTCACTCTTGTAATCGCAGCACTGGGGAGGCTGAGACAGGAGGATCCCTAGGAGTCCAAACTGTGCAGTGAGACCCTGTACCAAATAAATAAATAAGTAAAAACGTTTTTTAAAAAAAGCATCTAGAAAGCTTATTGTAGTATTTATGCTTCCCATTTAGTTATGATTTTATGTATGAACATCTATTTTTAAGGCCATAAAGGAAGCTAGTACTTCAGGTACCTCCATCTTTCGCAGTAGTATTAATGTGCCTCATCAGCACAGCAGGTCTTCCCAGGTGCAAGTGTTCCAAGTTGCCATCTATTGGCACCTTATTTAACATGCTGTGCATGTTCTGCCAGGCAGAGAAAAAAAATTGGCTCAATCAGAAACCAAATCAACCATCCAGCCTGTCACTTATGTTTTTCCCAAGCATTTTGCAAACCAGCTGCCCAGCGTTTTGTCTCTGATTCTTTGGCTGCCCCATCTTCCTTATTTTAAAGAACACAAACTCTGAAGCACTAATTTCTTCCAGTTCATGACTGTGTGAGAAATAACTGATTTTTCCAAAATATAAGAATCCCAGGCACCTCGGGGTTACTGTTCATGGAAGCAGGGCCAGGTAAGAACATAAAAAGTAGCAATCCTGTGGTTCTCAAATGATGACGTTAATTGTTTGAAAAATTCTCATATTTTGATAAATGTTTTAAAGAAAGATGAAAAGTGGAAACCTTACTCTCAGAGGACAGAATTTGATTATTTGATCTAGTTGTTCTACAGTATCTCTCAACTAGGGGCCAGAGGTTTCCTGCTTCACAATCTGGCCTATTCTCTCTGATATTTTAGCAGTCTTACCCAGCAGATTCATAACCCACTTTGTTTATGCATTAACATTTCCAGAGCAAATGAATAATTGTGTTATCTTGCTTTTGTGGCAATTCTCTGAATAGTATAAAGAGTAACTGATGTTGTAAATACTGCTCTGACTGGAATTAAGAAACATTCTCCCCAGGAGAGACTAGCCTCGAAAGGGCCCGTCAGTCAGTGTCATTTAAGCAGCCAGTATGGCTGGGGATTTGAGAGAGAAGCAAAGAAACAGTTATTATTGGCTGATTTGGAACCTCTTTGTCAGGTTGGGTTGGAATTTCTTCGCAAGATTTATATCAAAGAATATTTGTCCAGCAATTCAGATTTCTTTCTCCTAAACGGCAGTGGTGCCTCCCTGACATACGAAAGGTTTCAGCAAGTGCTCTTCTTAAACGCTTATTTAAGCTCCCTGACACACATTTTTTATTGTATTTCTTAGAAGAGTTGATCCTTTTCTGTGATCCAATCGCCTTCTCTCTGTGCTTTGGATATGATTAGCTTCTCCCAACCCTTTCAGTCTGGATGCTCCCTCTTGTGTTTGTGTTGGAGTGAGCCTGGGATGTGTGGCATTTAGACCCTGCAGTTGCTTTTCCCTGGCTGGCACAGCTCTGCTTCCTGATTCACATGGTGCTGCTGGTTATCCCTAAGCTGCTGCCCAGAGACCCAATAAGAAGCCCATAGAGACTGTCTTTCTGCTGACAGCTGCACATTGCTGTGGCTGACCCTTCAGCCACCAGGAGGGTTCATTCTGACATCTTCCAGCTTCTTGCCCCCCAAAAGTATTTTTTCTAGCTATAAGTTTAAGCAGTGTGTACCTTACAGTTCTTTCTAATGGCTCTTATCAGTAGCCAAGCAAAGACTCTGAGGTCAACTGTTTTGAGTAGATTCAATTTTTCTTTCAAAGACTCTCTCAATTGTCATACCAATTTTTTAAAATAATGTAAGCAAAGTCTCACATTTTTTAGTCCTATTCCATGATAATAGCTTTTAGCACAAACAACCAGAATTTCTTCTTTCAAAATGTTAAAAAAAATCAAGATACACACAACCTGTTGAAACTCTAGCGCATTTTGTTTGAGCTTGCCCCGTCCTGCTCAGAGCTGAACTGCCTTTTGAAGGAGAAAGTTCGCATGGCTGCTGGGTCTCAGTTAGAACTGCATGGAGATGGCAGCCATCTGCTCTGCTCTGAACCTAGACCTGGCTCCCTACTGGGCCCAGTAACCTTTGCCTAATGTATTTACATGCTCAGTGATTCTTAGACACGCAAGTTTAAACACTATGATTTCTTGTATATGAGAAACCCAAAGTATAGATAAATTAAGGAACAAGATAAAAGACAGCTAATATAAAATAGTAAGCTAGATCTTTTGTAAGAAGGAGAGGGGGCCAAGAGATGGGAGAAAGGGAGAATATAGAGAGCAAAGGAGATGAAGAAAGAATTAAGATGCGTTATGTACAGGTGCCAACGTTTCCATGATGGATCCAACTGTTACGTACCAGAAACATGTACAAATAAAAATTTTAAATTACAAAGCAAAGAACTCTTTCTGAGACTGTCGAGAGTCTAACATGAAGTCTTGAATTTCATATTAAAGTATAAAGAGTTAGGAATGAAACAGCCTAATGGGATTAAAATCCTGCAAGTGTGGCATAGGATGGGAACCCTCTTATCAGGAATAACATTGCAGAATGAGTTAGAAAGTTGAGTTTGAAATTCAAAGTTAAATATTCTACCAGAATAGTGGAAGGCAATAGTTCTTGGTCATCTTCTAAATGTTTTATGAGCAACTGAGAGGAGCTGGAAGATATCTTGTTACTATCCTGTTGCTAGGACAAAATATCTGCTACTCACAAGTTAAAGGAGAAAGAGCTCATTTTGGCTTATGGTTTGTACAGGTTTCATTCCACAGTCTGTTGATTCTGTGACATGGCAACATGGCAGAGGGACATTGCAGAGGGGAAACACTTGGTGGCATGCAGGCAAGAAGCAGCAAGCCTTCTTTCTTCTTTCTTCTTTTTTTCCATCCAAGCTAAAAGCATACTGGTTGGTGAAATTCATACCCAGGATAGGTCTTCCATCTTTAGTGAATCCATCATCCACACCCAGAACTGTACTAAAGCAACCAGTGAACCAATCTAATGTCACACACTCATAATTCAGTATCACACACCTATGTGCCACACACCTCCCCAAATCTCCACCTGTGCACACAGGAAGCTTTAAGGAAATCTAGATTTAAGTCTTAACAAAGGCGCTAAAGATAATGGTAAAGAAATAGATCATTACCTATTGAATACATGTGATGTAACATTAGATGTATCCATAAGTAAGTATAATTATTACATTAATAAAAGTTTTTAAATGTAAGGAGTTAGTACTGTTAGCAACTTGAACTTGATATTTATTTTTTTATTAATTTTATTGAGAAGAAAATAGCAATGAGACAGTTTCAAAACTGAATAGTAGGACAGTTTCAATAATTAATACATTGTATATTGTTGTCTTCATAGAGGTTATTCATAGTACAAGAGGCAGACATGATTATCCTGTCTAAACACTATTACTAAAAATCTTTCTTCTCATTGAATTAAGAAAAAGTAGCTGTACATCTATCCTAACTATTTTGTATA
>NDGM010059640.1:0-14900 GCA_002564305.1 Octomys mimax | reverse complement strand
TTCCTCCAACTCTGCTGTTTATATAGTTTATATCTATTTCTCTTTCCTCCAACTCTGCAGCTGCCAGCTGATATGTAAATCTGGCAATCTCAGCAAGCTGGGTTTGTGCAGGGAAGTGGAGACAGGGCAAGAGCACCCTGAGGTAGATCGGGCCTCTATGAACAACCTGAGCCCTGGGGGTGCCGTCAGGAGTGCGCAGAGGAGTAAGGGAACTGGCCCTGGAGCAGCGGGACAGCTGCCCCTGAGGGAAGTCCCGGATTCAGTCAGCACATGAGGAGGGGTATAAAAGCGTGAGATCAGTCCTGTGGGACCTTTAAGGGAAAACGAGGTCAGAACAGTAAAAGCCAACGTCCCCCTGGAAAGGTCTTAGTCATTTTCTTCATACCCGGACACACTGCCTGACACCCCCAGTTTCAAGGAGAGGTCACCTCCAGAGCACAGCAGGGGGCAGGGGTATGGCGGAGGAGAGCTGCTCATGGTGTGGTGGACAGGAAGCGGAGAGGGAAAGGGGATCTCAGCAGGGAGCTGCACCTTGCCAGACCACGCCCACAGCGACTCAGCAGTTCTGTCCCAACGCCAGCTTGTATCAGAAGGTCTGTCATATACCCATAATCCAATCAGATCCCCAAAGCTTATGATCAATGAGGCAGTGGGAGGAGAGAGCTAGATACAAAAATGTCTGTTGAGTGTACCTGGGGGTCAGGATGTGGGTGGAAGGAGAGAGGGGCCTGCTAGTGGCGCTGGGGTCTCCGACCCTGCAATCAAGGCACACGCTGGAAAGCAGTTGGGGGATTTCTGCAGGTGATCATGGGACATGCCTCAGTAGCACAGCTTCCTCTCCTGGCCCATCAGACACAGGGCGCCCTCAGGTCTTGGGCGTTGAGGATCTCGTACTACTACTGAGGTCAGCAGCTGGGCAGTGGTGTCAGTAAGCATCTGGGCATAGCTAGGCAGGGCCACTGTAGACCTGCAGCTCATACACATGTATTTCCAGCAAAGCATGGAAGACCAAAGGAATTGCATTCAGCCTTTCTGAGATCTCTGGTTAAATTCCAGGGAGGAGAAGCTGGTAGAACTGGAAAGGACCATGGGTCCATCTAGTTCAGTTTCTTCTAGGAAGGGAGAATGCACAACTTGCAGGTGAAATCGGTGCCCCAGGCAGGGCTGCTACTCTCCAGCCTCATTCCGTGAGATTCTTGCCCCTGTGTCTGTTGCAGGGCCTGGAGTAGCATGCAATTTAAGATGCTGCTGGGAATGACTCTGGATCTCTCTCCCAGTAAGACAGGTGCCCTGGGTGGTACCTGCAGCCATACGACTCATAACTGGGACAGTGCTGAGCTGCTAATGAAGAGGCCTTACAGTTCAGCTCAGGGTCTGTGAGTCCCTGCCGCTGGGGCCTCGTGCTTATCCTATCCTGGGTGGATGTGATGGCTCTGATTTCGCTTTCCTGCTGGCTCGGAGGAAGGTAAGTATCTATTTCTCTGAACTTACCCTAAAACATTAACACTTAAACTTCCAGAGTCCAAGTCATAACCAACAAAAACAAACAAACAAACAAACAAAAAACAACCCATGCACACGAGTACTGTGTTTTTTGGCATCATGTTGTTAAAGGTGCTGCAGCTCATGGCCGCCCCGCAGCTCGGCTTTCGCACTGCAGCTGGGTGGCAGGCCCGTGAGCGGGTGCTCCAGAGTCCTCCCATTTCCCCGAAACCAGTATTTACAAAGCTGAAGAAATACGATGTTATCTTTGGCAAAGAACAGTCTCTAAGCATTTTCATTTGCTTCCTTTGGCGTGGCAGAGTTTATCCAGTCACTCAGCAGAATATGGCGACTTCATCTAAAATTGAAAATGAAAATATTTGTTGAGGAGACTGCCCATAAATCACTTTTCCTTTTTGTCTACTAAATGCTGTATACTCTCTACTGGTTGATTCAAGAACAGTAATTTTGGTAGATTAGTGTGAAATAAAAGACAGCTTTTGAGTAGGGGGAGAACCGTGTGAGGGAGGAAAGCCTCTTGCAATAAAAATTGCAAAAATGCCATAAAAAAGTGCGTATAAAGCACAGCAAAAGTTCAGTGAGACCTAGAAGCTTAAGTGACATAAGGGCAGCCAACATGGGATGAGTTACTGGGGAGAGGAATGCGGAGTTTTCGATCCCTAGAAAGAGGACTGAAAATCACTTGGTTTCTCACCAGATACAAATCTGGGGTCTCAGGGTCCCTCCAAGATTCTGTGCAGATAACCATTAACTTTCATGTAAGTTGTGAGCATAAGTCTGGCAACATGGGGGGACACACACGGGTAGACTGAATTCTGGGCTGCATGCACGTGCTAGAGATCAGAATCTCCGGAAGAAGCAGAGTATTACACTGCTGTTAATGTGATTCCTAGACGATTTGGAGGGGATCTGAGCCTGGTAAGGCAGTGACCACCATGAAGGGTGGGATTTGTGGCACTGGAGTCACTAGAATTGGTGTTAAAGCAAGCTTCTGAACACTGACTGGTCACACAGGTTGTTGCTGTAGTGGAGTGCGCAGGACTGCTGGGGCCGGAGAGTGGGGACAGTGTGCTGGCATGGGGCAAAGCAACACTTTGCCCTCTGCTGGGTTTTGATGGAAAGAATTTAATGAAGCAGCTCTGGCCAAGTAAGGTGTCTGCTTTCAATGCACGCAGTGTCCGTGATGCCAGCACCATCTGTGGCTAGCACTTCCCCCTCTGACTCATGGCCCCCTGTGCCTCCCAGCCAGGGCTTGGAGCAGCAATGGAAAGGGAAGGAACATACAGCAGTCTCGATGGTTGCAGGACTCAGGTTTTCTCGCAGCACGGCATACACGCTTGGAGACATGGGCAGGAGGTCTGAGGGGGACTGCGGCTCGGTCAAATCACTTCGGCTTGAAGAGACAACACAATGATATTGCGAGGGTAGGAAGCAGTCATTTCTGGAACCCCTTTCTAGGGCTTCATCTGTTTGTGACACCAAGCTACCTAATTTATCATTTCACACCACAGCATCGAACCACTATAGAATATATGGCATATAAAAGGGCAGCAGTGTAACTCCAGTAGTAACAGACTGCAGTAAGTGTGCCCCGAAGACCTGCTTTATGAGTTACAAGAAATGAGACATAAAATGCTTTATTGGACATTAAAATGCTTTATTCTCAGTTATATGCACTCTGATCTACTCTTAAATCCCTTATAAGAAAGTCTTTTTTTTAAGGTTCCATAATAAATGTTTTACATGTGACTGAGATTACTCACATTGTGGAAATTGGGATGAAAACAGAAGGAACATAACCTTTGTCTCCCCTTTCTGTCGGTCTTGAAACTAGAAAAGAAAGGCACAATGTTGGGGAAAATGTTACCAACATCACTCACAACATCAGAAAAAAAGTATCTTGAGAAATATCAATAATGCTAAAAGAGAGAGAATACACTTGGTTGGTGATTCACACAAACGTTTAGCAGACCCAGGGAAACAGTCATGGAGATCAGCCGAAAATGGGCGAGGAGAGAACAAGTCCCTTTGCAGGCCTAATGCGACTTCACATTTTTTTTAAATTTATGTATTCAGTGCAGGGTCTCAGTTCGCAGCTCAGACTTGTAGTGATGCTCCTGTTTTCAGCCTCCGCAGCGCTGGGATTACAGGCGTGTGCCACCACACCCAGACTCAGTGGCCAGCTCAGTGTGCCTGAGGGCGGGGCCAGCGTGGCATGTGGTGCTGGAGATCGAACCCCAGTCCCTGTGCTTGCCTAAGCAGGCACTTAGTCCCCTGAGCTATCTTGCTGGCCCCTTCTTGGACTATAGATTGGACCCGGAGAGTGCTAAGCCATGTCCCCAGGCAGCCTGCTGTTCTTTTCTTTTCTTTCCTTTCTTACCCCCTCCCCCATTCTCCCTTGTCATCCCCTCTCCTCTTCTTTCTCTGCATTGAACTCAGGGAGTGCTGAGCCATATCCACAACCTTTCTTTTCTTGTATTCTTTTAACTTCTGAGGCAGGATCTCACTAGGTTAACCAGGTTGGCCTCACACATGCAATCCTCCGTCCCGGTCTCCCAAGTAGCCAGGGTTCCAGGCATACACCAGTGTACCTGGCTCAGATGAAATTTGTTAGAAATGTATTTTTAATAGTGGGTTATTTTGAGTTTGCAGATGCAGCACGAAGCATGACATGGGGGCACGTGCATGTTCACGAAGGAGCCAGAAGTGTGAGCCTTAAAATTATATAGCTGAGGCCCAGGGAGATGGCTCAGTGGAATAAGCGCTTACCTAGCAAGCGCAAGGGCCTGGGTTCAATCCCCGGTTCCGAGAAAAAAAAAATTATATAGCTGATTTCGTGAGTTTACTTTTGTGTATAGTCGGTAAATATTTACGGAATGCCTATATTGGCCAGATACTGTTCTCGGCTCTCAGGATACCCCAGGGAAGGTAGAGCGATGGAGGGGAGGGTGAAGAATTGACCTGCATCCCTCCCCCACCCACGTAAATGAACAAACACTGAGTTGTAAGACTACAGCGAGGGTAGAAACAAAACTCCAGACCCTTCCCACTGGCCACCGCTTTGACAGGGGTGATCAATGCCTTCTCCCTCCCTCCCGTCCCTTCCCCAGCCATAGATGCAAAGTCAGTGTGGCTCCTGTCTTAGGAAGAGAAGCCCTGGGTCTACAGTGCACTGAGAAGTCCCTGGCCACAGGGAAGTTGGGGCAGCGACAGAGGTCACTCTTCTCATCTCTGGTGGCTCTAGTGGCCTCTCTTCAGCAACCACTGACCTCTGGGTGGACCCCAGGGTGTCACAGTGACCCAAAGGGGAGCTTCATTTACTTTTCTCTGATACAATGTTATGTTCCAAAATGTTGGGAGAAACGTGGAGAGAGGACCTCACCTTCGCATGGCTGGGAGCTGTAGTGTTTTCCGAAGGCCTTATCTTTGGGGATATCAGGGTACAGGTATTTCAGGGGGTTTTCTGGGATGTTTTCAGCCATGATAACTTTGTAGTCTCGGAGGATGTCAGCAAACGGCAGAGCAGAGAGCCGGCCCTTGCTGTAGGGCTCTACTGAGTGGAATCTCACTTCTCCTGAAAGACAGGTGTGGGGAGAACATCCCAGCTGTGGCAGACCTGGCTCACGGCTGCTCTTTCTGCCCACACCAAGTCTGTGGCTGACAACCAGCGTCAGACTTCTGCAGCCTGGATAGTACACGTCGTGCGTGTGCAGGAGGGCGGCCGCACGGGCCTTCACCTGGCCTGGGACAACCTCACCAGCTGACCTCCAAGCCCAGGGAATGCCTGCTGGACCGACTCAGGTGCCTCACCCTGCTGGAAACCCCCATAACCTGAGGTGCTAAGTCCAGAGTGCGTACCGTTCTCAGAATGGTCCACCCAGGTGAAAGTTATCCCTCCAAGGTGGCTTTCGCTGAATCTTAACAAAAAAGTCCCAGGCATTTTATCTTTGAGCAGCAGTCGCTCCTTTTCTTTGCTAACGAAGCCCATGACATACCTAAAAAATGAAGCAGGGCATAGTTCACCTGATCATTTATGGCATTCGCAGTTACTTCATTCATGTCAAACACATCTAAAGATCATTTTGTGTGTGATCCAAAGTCAACCATCCCTGACATACTCCTTGCTGTATGTATCCGCACTGTCTCAAGAAGGTAAGAAACTACAAATTTCTTTTCCTGCCTATGGTACTAACCATGCTGAAAAGAAATGGAAAAACAATAAAATCAGAAAAAGAGAACCTAGCTCACAGAAACACAGCTCCAAACTCACCCATCGATCCAAAGGGGAAGAATGTGTTTCTTAATTAGATCCAATATTGCTTCAAGCCAGGTCCAAAAGGTAAATGATTTACCAGGCAAGTGTTCCTATTGGAATCAACAAGCACGTCAGGATAATGATTAAACAGTAGCATGGCACAGCAATTTAATCGCCATTTTTCAATAAAACTTTAAATTGGACAACTTTTTACTCTTTAAAAACATCCTTCTCCAGTAAATCTTCAAAGTCTGAGCTTGGACGGGTACATTATTAATTTTAAATGATGCTTCCCCCTCCCACATCCGTACCTTGCAGAACTTGGCCCAGGTGAGATGCCCATCACTGTAGCTGGACTGCACTAAGATCAAAGAAAATAAGATTTAAAAAATTCAACAAGGAGACCCTTGAATTTTGTTCTCAATTTAGACTTTTTTTCTCCCTCCCAAGCATTGCTTAAGGGCCTGCTACGGTCTTCCAGTGTACTGAACCCTGCTGGTGATGCGAGCACACGATCGTGTGTCTTACTCCTAAGACGTCTCTCAGAAACTCTTGAGAGAGGAGCTAACAAAGGCTTTAGGAAGCTCTGTGAAAAGGTGGGATACACATTGTCAGGAGGGAGAAAGGGAAGCATTCCGGGGAACAGAAGTAACATAGGAGGTGTGCTGGCCGTGGCTCCTGTGAGGGGTTGCAAGAGCTGCCTGAGGCAGGCGAACAAATGCCTGAAAATAAAATTATAAAACTCAAGGAGAAGCTGGAGCGCCAGCAGTCTCATATTTAAAAACTGTATCAGTCATTAACAAAGATTAATTAAACACCTACTGTTCCTATTTAAGAATTGAATATGGATCAAAAGACAAGAACAAGCAGTCACTCTGGGAGCAAGTCCCACCATCCTGAATTGTTGACTATCTACCTACTCATGAGATGCAGGCAACAAGCAGCCTGGCGCGACCAAGTCCACCTCAGTCACCCGCGACTGTACCGCCGAGCAGCACTGCGTCTTTGTTTGGTTCTCCTTTAAGGTTAAGTGTGTACAGACCAATCTGAACTCTTTTTAGTGTTAAATGTTTCGACGCTACACTTGCCAAGATACGGATCTCTCTTAAAATTCTCTGAGACAAAGCTTAAACTGGTGCGTGTCACACTGATCACTATTTGGTAAACTTCAGACATCTCAGTCAAAGCTGGAACTTTCTTGATAGAGTCAATCTATGACAGGGGCTTGGGAGTTTCTATTAGACTTCCTGTGCTTGCTGCAGGAATCTGTCATTTTCCAGTTGGTCAGCATCTCCTGAGCTGTGAGCAGGAGCCATCCAGGCACCGAGAAGGCTGCGCAGAAAGCAGGAGAGCAGGACAACATGCTGGCAAGGCTGGCTGCGAGTGTGGTGTGCACAGGGGGCCTGGGAGCCTGACCGCGTGCTGCCACCCAGTGGGGCAGTCACTTACCCTCTGCTCTTCCACATCCTCAGTTGTGCAAGGGACAGAGTAATGAGGGCCTTGAGAGCATTCGTGAGAATTAAAGGTAAAACGGCCCCTAGCTCTGGGCCCGACAATATGGCAGCACTCAGGAAATTCTGGTAACCACAGTTCTAGGCAACATCATTCTGGTGTTTCAAACCCAGGCGCGTCCCACACAGGCCGCCCTTCTGCCTCTCCCACCTCTCACCTGTCAGCTTCTCGGCCAGCATACTGAGTTGATCGGAATTCAGGCCACGGCCAACATAGGATGAGAACTGCCAGCTCATGACTTCTAGCAGCTGGCTCAAGGTGACGGGTGGAGGGTTGGTGAAGAAGAGCAGGTTCTGAAACAGAATGGTGGCGCTCACTATGCTTGCTCGCCATGCTGGAAACACTAACTCAGTGCATAGGATCTAAAGCGCAGGCCAACCAGGTTAACAACACAGAGTGGTGTGGTCGTTTCTTTGAAGGATGGGTGTTGCTTTTTCCTAGAGCGCTTTTTGTTCCTTACATAGAATACAGGGCTCCCTCTTTCCTGAATCACTTGGGGTCACATAATTCTCCCTGAACTATCAATCAACTTATACAAGTATTTAATACAATCTAAAATATAATTGGACAGATACTCTTTTCTGAAATAATTTTTTTTTTCAGTACTGGGGATCAAATCCACACAGGCACATTACCGCTGGCCTGCAACCTCAACCCTTTTTAGTTTTTAAGATTGTTTAGTTTTAACTAAAAGTCTTGCTAAGTTGCCTAGGCTGGTCTCAAACTTGCCTCAGCCTCTAGAGTAGTTGGCATTGTAGGCATGTGCCACCGTGCCGGGCAATATTCTTCATAAACAAAACTTACTATGCTCAGTGGGCTCGGTATGAATGGACACAAGCTATACCTTGGCCCTATCAATCATCACAAAGAACGAGAAAGTACGAAGCCACAGGCTAAGGGAGGTGATCCTATAGTTCATGACTACCCTCAGACTCCTGTTCTAGGGGTTGTGCAGTATTCGTGTCTTACTTGCCCTCCAGGACAGCATATGCTGTGCAATCAACTGTAATTGAGGTTGTGCTGGGGTGCAGATCAGCCACTGTGGGGGACAAAACTGCTCCAGATGATGGGAAACAGTAGGTGTGGAAGCCGGGGAACACACTCTCACACAGAAAGGAGGGGAAGAATTGAGAAATCTGGTGGGGCATCTGAGGGCACCACTGCTGAGCACAAGCTAGGCAAGACTCCTGGCAGTGGGGGTGGAAGAGGACGGAACCTCCAACAAGGAGTGAGAGACAGAAAGGAGGGAAGAGAAGGGACATTTCAGGGAGGCCACTTTCCTCGGACCTGAGAATTGTGCCTGCAAAAACTGTCTGAAGGCCCATAGTACAAGTGGGTCAAAGGCTTAGGCTGCACAGCAGGGCATAACTGAGAAATCAAAGTTAGTTGCTCAGCTTGGTTCTGTAAAGAGCCGCGAATGTGTTTTAGGAGCTAGTTATGTCCGGGTCCGAGCTGGTACTGAGGAAATCCAGGACGGTCTCTTAGCTTTTCTCTGGAGAGGTGTGAAGGCAGCCTAGCGCCGCCGGGCTGTGCCGTGAGGCTGTCTCCTCCCTCCACCCCGGGGCAGGAGGGAAGGTGCTCCTGCGGCTCCGGATGGGGAATGGCATTTAATCCTGAAGACTGGGGACTTCTTCACTGAGCTCTCCTGCTCTTCAGGCTGACAAGAAGCCGGCGCAGGGCACGCTGCGCGGCCTTCCTCCCTGTGCGCGCCTGTGCCGAGGGGCAGCAGCAGGCGCGGCCGCTTGCCACGCTGTCTCTTCCTTCAGGGAAAACACTTGGAGCTGACCTGTGCTGGCTTTGCTCTACTGCTGGGATGGAACAGGAAAGACTTCTTCGGAGGGAGCGTCTGTCTTGAAATCACAAGGTGGCTATTTACTTTTGACTTGTTTTTCCTCCTCCTTGGCGGTTTCTGAGACAATGCCTGGAGCGAGCTAGAGGAAGCGCGCTCATCTTACGCGGTCCCGCCCCGTGTCCTGCTAGGAGCTTCCGGTCGTCCCTCTCACTGACCAGGGACACGGTTCGTCACGGTCTCAAGCAGCCACTAGATGTCACCAGCACCCCATTTAAGGCTAGGAGGGGCACAGTTTATGCAACCACTCACATTTTTGCGCTGTTAGGGAGGTACACTTAGGGAAGAGGGATAAGGAGGCCGGTTACTTATTTGGAAACCAGTTTCCTACTTCTTTGGGAGATGCTGTGGAAAAGGTGGGTCTGGAAGAAACTAACGAGGTCAGTTATAAAAGTCTGATGGCGGCCCAGGAGTTTCTCTGCAGCCTGCTGCACAGAGCCAGAGGATGGCCTGGGAGCTCTCTACTACGCCCACTGCTGCTGAGAGCTGAGCAAACCCTTCAGAAATAACAGACCCAGTGCCTGTCCCCTCTGCTAGCCGCATCTCTCAGGATGTGTCAAGCGCACTATTTAAGAGAGAGGAGGGCAGGGGAGATAGCTCAATAGAATAAGTGCTTGCCTGGTGAGTGCAAGGTCCTGAGTTCAATCCCTGGTACTGAGGAAAAAAAAAAAAAAAAAAAAGAATTGGGAGGCACATACAATGAGAAATGAAACAACATACACATACATACACAAGCACACAGAATTTACTGACAGCATCATAAGCTGGCTAGGACAAGAGGAGGAAGGATAAGAATAAAGACTGTACCTGGGAGTCGTGGGTTGACACATTGTACCAGATGATGGACGCCCAAGCGTTAGGTAGCTGACTGACATTGGATATCATCACCACAGGTAGCGAGCTGGTCTGGTGTTAGAAAGAAGGGTTATTGTAGGCAGCGAGGTCTCCCATTGCTCTCATTCTTCACCGTCTCCTCTAAAGGGCCATCTCAAGCCACGCCCAGTCTTCCAGTCCTAATGTCCCTGATGCTGGGTCACTCAATGGCCTTGGAGGGCAGAGGACCTCTCTGAGCAGCAAGAGTCAGGGCACAGGGAGGAAAGGGAAGGAATCCTCTCAGAATGCAGTCAGGCCGCCTCTCCAGTGTCTTCCCAGCCCCTGAACACAGATACTCACACTTCCTGTGTCACATACAGTCCTGCCTCAAATGCAACTGATGAGAGATCCTATTGATTGAGCAGCTCTCCTCTATCTACCTTAGAGGATGTGATTTCAAATTTACCTCTGGTAATCTGAATATTCAAAGGAGGCCCTAAGGCCTAATGAATGTCAGGACTGGAAGTGAGGTATTTTATTGCAAGAAAGGTCTCTTGTTGCAGAACCAATCATACTACACCACCCTGGGGGATAAATAAAGAGATGTTCACAGACTGGCCTGGAGGCTCATGGCCACCAACCACCCCTTCCCAGTTACAGACCCCAGACTCTTGCAGCCAATAACGTAACCCACAAGAGGAACTGAGCAACTCACAGCACCAGAGGCCTAGAGAAAAGAGATGAGGAAGGGATCTCTGAGCGTGTAACAAACACGTCTGCATTCATAAAGATAAAAGAACAAAGACAGTGCTCTAAAATACACTCCACGAATAGGATCACACTCAAGGTGAATGGTGTCCATTCACCCATGCATTGATTGGCTCATCTATTCAACAAATATCAAAGATCTACTACAGCTGTGCTGGATGCTGGCCCCTGACAGTGCTGTCCAAACAAGGCCTGGTGTCCTGCGTTTGAGAAGCTCAGAGTCAACCACGTTCATCCATGTCTAATCCCTGAGGTTTCCTTATCCTTTGAGTTTCATGCTGTTAAAAGGCTTGAAGCAATGTGCTGTCAGTAGCCCTCCCACTTTTGCTTGTTCAGTGCATTAGAGGGACTGACCTCCAAATCGATGGTCAGGCCGTAGAGGCAGATCTGTGTCTCAAACGTTATGGAATGAAGCTCTTCCGTCACCACATGGCAGCCCTATGGGAGGAACCAAGAGTCATCTTGACAACGCTCAGCTGCTGTCTAATGTTAGAGCATTTTTTAAAAATTAATAAACCTTCAAGTAACCCCCCAGACATCCCCCATTACTGAGCATTCCCTCTTGACGCACAAGTCACACGGAGTTTGAGAAATCTTCATGTCCACAAACAGAATGATTGTAGATCCCCCATTGGGGCTTTTAAAATTCCAGCGTATTTTCCTTAATTGAAATTCAAACAAGTTGTTCTTTATTTTTGTCATTTTGATTTACCAAATATTAATAAAATATAACATGCATGTGTTAGGTATATAGAAATAACTCCTAGCATCCTTGCGAATTTGTGTTAAAAGGCGGCAAGATTTCCTTCTGATGAAACACGGTGGGTGAGATACCTAAACCTTCCTCTGTTCATTCCAGAAACTCTGGTAAGGTAGCAGTGGGGTTTTGTCCACTTTTTAATAAAGGACAGTGGGAGGGTGGGTCCCCAGTGAGAAGCAGGAAATGTGGGGGTGGAGAGGAAGGAGGGGGTGCTGCAGCACTGAGCTGCCCCGAGGCTGCAGGTGGGAGGGTGAGGAGGAGGCTGGTCAGGAGCCTTGCCTGTGCTGTCAGAGGTCAGGGGTGGGCTGTGGGCAGGGGCAGAGGTGGTGAGCTGCAGAAGCCCATTGTGATGTCCATACTCCCTCTGTTTCACACTTGGGCTGCTCACAGCCAGGCTTACAATTTCCACATAAGACCTCCAGGAAGTAGGCCAGAGCAAGGAGCAGAAGACACTTCGGTGGGGGGAGGGGTGGGCTCATGAGACAGCCAGGTCCTAAGATTCCCTCCTAAGCCTTCAGTCCCCAGTACACATGCAGAGTACCGAATTCGAGTAAACACGTGTAGAGGACAAAGATGGAAGATGAGGGCTAGGTGTCCTCAGCTCTAATCGCAAAGGTGGAACCTATAAGGTGGTCAACGGGTGTTCCTTATTATCATATATATATATGTATATGTGTGTGTGTGTGTGTGTGTGTAAAGAATCAATATTACATCTAGGGTTTGTCACTGAGAAGCAGGTACAGAATGGCAATAATCTCCTCTCTCTTGGGCTGGGCATTGTGGTGCCTGCAGGTTGTGAGAGTGGGGTGGGATGACTTGCACTAGAAAGTGGGGCCCTGAGAAGTTATGCACAATGAAAGTCCTGCTTGGAGCCCCTTAGGCTTCCCTGAGAGTATCCAGCCCCCTAACACTAGACAGCCTCTTCTTCTCCTGCAGTGTTGAAGCAAATAGCTGTTTTCTGGGTGGCAATAAGATCAACTAACTGGCTTGTGTTTAGGCACCAATTGAAGCAAAAATCACATTTTTAACAATAGAAAACCTCCCTACCATATGAGGAGGGGTGTTTACACAATATAAAGAACTGAGACAACTGAAGAACCCATAACTTCCACCTTTGGTCCACCAATGGATGCTCCTCATGTTCTCACCAAGTTCAAGGATAGAGTCAAGAGTGTATAGGACATTTGAGAGGCCTCTTGGGATTGTATAAACGGAGAACTGAGACCATGTTTCCATATTAAACCACTAAAAATTAACACTGGTAAAATATGGTCTAACCTCTTGCCTTGACACATAGCTTTCACATAACCCAAGTGGCTGATTTGAGCTCCTCCAAGTCCCACTGGCACATGGTGGCAAAGGTAGGATACGGTCATCCTGGGCCATTGTCTACCTTCGCTCTTGCACCTGTGTGAGGGGCCTCATGGGACTGGGATGGCTTTTTAGCCTCTCACTGTGCTGGGACTGCTTGCAGTGAGTGCTAGCCATGCTCTGGAGGGCAGAGCTGCATAAGGGGCCCAGTGAGGCCCTCAGAGAGGGTTCGTGTTCCCTTGGGCTGGAAATTCTGGGGTTCTGAACTCTGGGTAGGCATCTTATGGTGACCCATGGATGATTTCTTTGCAGGGAGGGCTACAGCTGGAGAAGGCTCAAGGAAATCTTTCTGAGTGTGCAGCCCTATGTGTGATGTTGTGACATATGAAATACCTTCCTAGACTCTGTCTCTAGTTCCTGGAGCAAAGCTCCTCAGGTCCTTGTACACAGGAAAGCTAGAAGAATCTTTCGTTTTAATTGTTGGTCTTTAAGCCTGCTGCAGAGTTTATAATTTCCTAAGTGACACAGAGTGCCCAAATCTTTTGGGACTTCCTGGGCAATAGGAGCATGATTTGTTCTGATAAAGCGACCCTTGGAGCCCCTGGTGATACCCAGAATGGGGCCCAGGGAACCTTCCAGGGCCATACGGGCTTGGGAATTTCAGCCCCACTCCCCTGAGGAGGCAGCTGGGCCAAAGCCTGGGCTGATCACCGACCGCAGTGCTGCTGTCAATCGAGCCTCCTTAACGAAGCTTGCATAGAACCCCCAAAAAACAAGATTTGAAGAGCCTCTGGGTGGGTGAGCATACAGTGGTTGCCTGGAGGGTGCGGTGGCTGGAGCTGCCGCCCCTGCAGACCTCGCCCTGCGCACCTCTTCATCTCTATTCCTGCAATTTCCTTTAAAAGAAACCTGGAAGTGCTGGTAAAGTTCTGTGAGCTGCTCTAGCAAATTCATGGATCTGAGGAGAGCGCTGTGAGAACCCGCTTGCGGTCTTTGCCTGGGAGCACAGGTCACACGCTGGCCCTTGGCATTGGCATCTAAAGTGGGAGGGGGCTCAGCTGTCCCAGGGCCTTAACTCCAGCATTTGATATTGGGTGGGTAGCACCAGAGTTGAGTTAAATTGCAGGACATCATCCTGGTGCCGCTGGAGAACTGGGCTTGGAAAGGGGGGATTCTCCCCTGGTGGCAATTAGAGGTAAGGTATTCTGGACTGGGGCCGAGCGGGAAATCTGGAAATACAAAGTCTTTCTCATTCCAGCCTCCGTATAGTTTCATGTAGATGATTAAATATGCACACAGTCATTCACTGTGGATAGTTTCCTCAGCTCTTGGAGTTGTGGTACCCATAGGCTCACCATCCCAGCAGCAGGGTCACAAAGAGCGTGAGACCCCAGGACTCCACACACAGAGAGACGACCCTCAGGGTTACCCTTTCACTCCACTGTCTTGGTGATTTAGCGAAATTTCTGAAGTTTGCCTGGACACTTCTGATGCAACTGTGATGCACATTTGGAACAAAACCCAGCAACAAATCCAACAAACAACGTGCATGCACAGAAAAGGCAGCCCTACGGAGGAGGCGCTGTTAATTTCCACAGCTTGCACAGCCATCAGTCGCTGCATCAGTGTAGCCGAAGCCGGGGCGCTGTTCCATCTCACGTTCCCAGGGCCCACCCCTTACAGATGGGGAATCATCCCGGAGGATGCACCATTAATGTCTGTGGTAGAAGCCTGCCTAACCATCTGAGGTGGTTACAGATTCAAAATCCGTGTCGTATTAATGACATTAACATCATGAGGCACTGAATGTTATAGCTGGATTGACCATGCAATATTACTAAAGAGAAATACCCAGTGGACATCTACACTAGAAGACTGGCCAAACAACTTGGCTGGAGCCCCATCTGGGGAAAAATATACAGTAAGGGAGGAAAGGTGTGGCTGGGTGTCTCCTCATGCCAGCTCCTTTTCTCTGTTCATGTCTAGCAATATACCAGTATTTAATACCTCTTCTAAGAAAAATTTTGTGCTCATTTCTTAGCAAGATATTGCAACAATCATTGATATTGTTGCACAGGGAAAACTGGGTGGTACAGAAAACAAAGCGATCCATGTAACAAATATTGAGC
>NDGM010059566.1:0-10609 GCA_002564305.1 Octomys mimax | reverse complement strand
CCCGTCCTCGCTCTGCTGGGCCCTTTCTCCTCCCTCGGCATCAGGGAAAGTCATTTCTTGTGCTCGCCCGAGAGAGCCCGGGGTTTCATTTTGTATGCTGAGGACACAGATTAATCAGCCGCTCCCTCACCCGGAGATGGCCATGCTGCCCAGAAATCTGCATATCTGCATATTACTGCTCTTCTCCGAATTTAATTTCCTACAGGAACTGATATTAATCACCCTGTTTAAACAGAGGGGACTTGGGGTCTATACAAATGTGACATTTTCTTCCTGTAGAATTTTCAGAATCCTCCCCTTCCAATTTAAAGGGGCAACAGCCTCGGGGGCTGGACCCTAAGCTGTGCTCGGGCTCTGCGGGCTCCTGACTGCTGCACAAGGAGACCGCAGCACCAGACCGAGATTCTGCTCCTCCCCCAAGAGAAGCGGGCAGCGGACGACAGGGAACAGGAAGTCCCGTGCCCACCGGTGCTGGCTTGGTTCGCCTGTGTGGTGCCCGCTGTCTCTCAGTTAAGGTGAGGAGGAATCCGCTGGCTGGCACTACCTGCCGTTCTAAATAGGCCTCCCTGTGCTGCCCCAGGCATTATGTGCGGGAAGCTACATTCATCAGCCGTCAGCCCCGCTGCCAGGAGCACTTGGCATGTTTTATTCTGGCTGCCGGAGCACAATGGTGGCTGAGGGAGAAACAGGAGACAGATGAGCAACGTGCTCAGGAAAACGCGCCGGTGTGTGAGTGCGGAGCTGGTGCCAGCTGGAAGGAGCATGCTGCACCCGTTGTCCCCAGAGCCTGGGCTCTTGCTGAGGTGGAGCCGCCAGCCAGGGTTTTGTTTAGACAGCACCACGGCCACTCTGGGCCTGAGGTTAGCGTGGGTTGGTGTTTCCTCTGTAGGGCTGCAGGCCAGGGGCAGGGGCTGAGGCAAGGACAAGGCTTGGGAGCCTCAGTCCCCGCCGCAGCCACCACGGCACCCAGGAAGCAGGACTCCTCTGAGCAGACAGGCAGGTGCCCCCGGGGAAACCAGCATCCGCTTCCGTGACTCTGGCCTGTGCCAGCACGTTTAGCCAAGTGCCATGGCACAAGGCACCCCTCAGGACAGGAGACTCGCTAGGTGGCGTCTCCATCATCTTCTCTGGGTCAGATGGGATGGTGGGTGCCTTTCACGGTGCGGAATTTCTCTGGCTGCAGCTGGCTTTGCTGCCCTTGGTAAGATGCTCACGAACTACAGCAGAAGCTGACTCACACAGCGCCCTCCTCATGTCTGCCTGAAAACACTGCGTTTTTATAGGCAGGGCTTCCTCCGTAGGTCCGCTCATGTCACCACGTTGTCATGGGGAAGCCCCACCCCCAAGCAGGCAGCCTCCCTGCACGCAAGGGGCAGTGAGGCTGGCGGGGCTTCGGGTGCCCCTCAGGCACTGGCTGCTATGCGTCCGCTTTGCTCCCTGTCAGGCACAAGGCCGTCCGCCGCGCAGGCACACACACGCTGGTTTAGATGATTTATCTGTCTGTGCTAATAGCGTTTTACTTGAAGTCTTAAAAGTCCAAAGTGGCTTCAAAGGGTACTATTACATGGCTTCGTATTTTATTGCAAAATGACTAGGTCCCAATCCATCTCTCGGCTTTGAAGTCTGGATGCTGCAGGGCTGTCAGGGCTGCCTCTCCTCCTACTTAGGCCTGAAGCAGGAGCCCCTTGACATAAGGTGTCTTCTGTTGGGTTTGGAGCTGCAGGACGCGGGTGAGTGTGCTGGGCTCCCTCCAAGGCCGCGCCTCCCCGGAGCTCCATGCCAAGGAGAGTGGGAAGAGAACGGGCTGGATGACGAGGTTCCTGTGACGGTGGTGTGCCTGGCTGGATGCGTGTGGGTATTTCTGCCACATGACTCAAAAGGGAAGCAATTGCCATGACTGACCCCTCCTTACGAGTACACACAAACCTCTGGTGGAAATGTCGGGAAGTCCAAATCCTGGAATCACCAATAAATTATTCTTAAAGAGGAAACACAGGTGTGGATGCAGCCCCAGGCAGAGCCCCAGGAGAGAGTGTGTGCAAGGCGGTGGGGGGACATCCCGCCCCCAGGGGCTGCCCTGCCTCAGTCCGCACCCATGGTCAGCCTCAGGAGGTCTGGCTGTGGCGTGTGAGGTCACTGCCCTGTGAGGTTGGTGAACAGGGCCCGTGACCACCAGCCCACCTGGGCCGGGACCTGGAGAAACCGGCTCTAACTGGATACAGAATCCAAAAAGCTGAGGAAAGTGTGCTTGTGTGTGTGCCTCTATGCATCTGTGCCCTTGTATGTTTGTGAATGTGTGTCTATATGTATACATATATGCATGTGTGTGTTGTGCGGATACGTGTGTGTGCATGTGTATCATGTGTGCATACATTTCTGCGTGTGTGCATATCCATGCCTTAGCATGTATGTGCATGTGGGCCCATGTGTTTGCCCTCAGGGTTAGATTCATGTTCATAGTCCCTTGGAGACAGGTATCCCTGGTGTCCTCAACTAGACCCTTGCTAAACTCCTACCCGAGCCTCCCACTTGGAGCCAGGCACTTGGTGGCCCCGTCGGGAACACCCCAAGGACAGGAAGTGAACTCCCGTCTCAGTGCTGAGGACTCTTCTCTGGGGTCTGGCATGTCACAGAGCCTGGGCCCTTTCTGCAGCCTCGACGTCCTTGGGGTCTCCACATTCTGTCCCCAGGCTGCATGGGACTCCAGCCCTCGGGATCTGTTCACTCACCCAACAGGTGTTGCTTGCCCTTGTGTATTGACCAGTAGGGTGCAACATGGGGTGGCCCTGCCAGGAATGGTGCCAGGGCTGTCACTGGGCTGTGGGAGTTCTGGGCAGAGATGGCACTCAACCAGGTGGGTCAGTGTACCTAGCGATGGCTGCCATCCACTGTGCCCTTCCCTAGCACCAGGCAAGGGCCAGCATGGGCACAGGTCCCATTTCACCCCCCAGAACCCAGTTGCACACAAGAGGAAGCAAAGCTCGAGTTTTGCTAGAAATGGGCAAGGCCCAGCTCCGGCATGCGATGGATGCCCCTGCCCTCCCTGCTGCCACTTACTCCCTACTCTCTGTGTGGTTGGAAGTGACAGCAGACATGGAAAATGCAGGCCCTTGGGAGCGCTAAACTGTCCCTCTGGGGATGCCACCACTGCCCCTGGCAGGTGTGTGCATGATGCCACCAGCCATCTGCCTGGTCCAGGGTGTGCGTTGGAGCCTTCTGCTCCCCAGCACTCTCATGAGGAAAATAAAAGGTAGATAAGAGCAAAATCTTTGACAATGATTCCTCCAGGACGTGGAAACTTGGCACCCAAAGCATGTGCCTGGTGCCCTGTGGTGCTCGCTCCTCACCATAGAGTGGCACGGAGGGGACCCTTGGAGCTGCCCTCGCCTTCGCTCCCTAGCCCTCGGCCCGCGCAGCTCTGTTTTATCCAGAAGTGGGAGATCACCCAATCTACAGATGCTGGCGTGGGGGAAGCATGTCAGGGGAAAGGTAATTGACGGTAAATGTCAAATATTAGATCCTATCTGGTTGTTACCCAGCATCCGAGCCATGTAAGTAGCTTAACAATTACAGCCATGATTGACTAGGTGGGAACCGGAATCCTAAACATCAGCTGCCAGAAGGGGTAATTATAACACATTAGCACCTGCTTAGACAAGACTGACAGCCCCAGCCTCACATCTGTGAGATCTCAGCGCGCTGCTCCTGGGCTTTTCCCTCTTGAATGGAGCCACAGAAGATTTCCGGAAGGGCAACAATAACTCAACATCCATGGCCTTCACCCCGCATTGGGCTGTGTGTCGTCTTTGATCATGGCTTCCTGCTGGTGCTTTTGCAGAAAAGCTCATGGCAGTGGGCTTCTGGGCCTTCTGGCACCAGCACCACGGGATGGTTCTAACAAAGCCGGGTTCCTGTGGACCCCACACAGGGGACACAGTCACCAAATGTGGTGGGATGTGTTGAGTTTGTTGATGACTTGTGGAAGATCACACAGATATCGGACCACAATCTGAGAGACTGTTCTGGTCCCACCCTTAGAGCCTGGGCAAGGGCCTCAGTGCCCCACAAGGACAGCGGCTCACCAGGCCAGAGATCAGAGAAAGCAGTACGGGCGTGACAGTGGGACACCGCATGCCCTCCCCTCTCTGTTCTGTGTGCAAAATGTTCGCAGAGTATGTTGTCGAAAGAGCTCTGCTGCCCTCTGGCCTGGCTACATCTCGTAGGACCGGAGGTGTGGACGTCCTGTTCCGGGTTGGGGTGGGGCTGGGGATTAATTATTCCCTCCCATCACCCGCGGGACGCTTCAGCCATGGCCAGTGAAATGGCTGTGCTGGTCACTAATGCAGAGGGCTGGGCAGTGCATCCTGCAGGGCCGGATGCCAACCACAGGGTTACCTGGCTGCCCTGGCTGGGCAAGGAGCCCTGGAGAGGGCCGGTGGGGGCTCTGGGCAGAGGCTGCAGGCCAACCCTGCAGGGAGCGGACTCTCTTCTGCATCCCATGGGCGGTCACAGGAACAAGACGTCCATGTGTGGGAGAAGCCTGAGAAGGGAGGCGGCACATCCATCACTCCCAGGAGACACTGAGCCCCTGGAACCGGTCGGGGCCACGGAAGCCCTCACGGGGGAGACCTCTGCACAGGGCCTTGCTGTCTGGACAGAGACAGCAACATCGAGACAGCATAAACTGGGCCACCTGCATGTCCAGGGAACATGTGGGCATTGCCTTTGGCACTAGGAATTTGGTGGGGTCGAGGAAGAAAGGCAGGCGCTGAGGCCCCCGGCTCTGTGGCTTTCCTCCCACTGAGGTGGAGTCGCGGGCACATTTTTCACCAAGGTCTCTGCAGTAGACAAGCCAGGGCTGGCTATGCAGATGGAACCAGGGAGTGTGCAGAGGCCCAGGGGAGCAGGCGCTGGCTTTGGTGTCTTAGCCGGGGGAGTGCGCTGTGGTGCAAGGAGAGCCTGGGTTGGAACATGCTGAGTCCTGTGTGAGAAGTGGCAGGTAGACACTCTCAGGAACAGGAGCAGCAGAGTGAAACCCAGGCATGCATGCTGCGGGGACCCAGGCAGACTCGGGAATCTGAGGCAAGAGGAAGCCCTAAGCACAAGGGAGAAGAGGCGCAGGGCGCAAGCCCAGAGAACACCGGCTGGAGAAACCCAGGGGGCTGAGGAAGGAAACCTTGGAATCCTCTCCCGAATGGAACACAGACTGAGATATTCAAGGAGAAATGAGGCGTAGATGGTGTGGGTCTCACTGGCTGTGTGCGTGGTGTGGACCGAGCACTAGCTCTGCAGGAGCTAGGAGGAGCTCACCATGCGCACATCTGCCCAGCTGCAGAGTCAGGAGGGAAAGCCCCACACGCCTCACCCTGGCTCTCATATCCCAGCCTGAGCTGGGCTGTGCATCTGTATGTGCAGTGCACAGGGAAGCAAGGTGAGGCACGGGGACAGAAACTGGTGACAGCCACTGTCAACAGGACAAAGGTGGCCAAGGGCAGAAGGCCGGCCCAGGCCAAGCCAGGAGAGCGCAGATGGCGGTGGGGTGCAGGGTGGTCCCTCCTGCTGCTGCTGGCTCCTGCACGTGTGCAGATGTAGTTCTTTTGGGTCAGGAGTCTCCAGCGGAGGGGGAGAAATGCGAAGAAGCCGGTGCCGCCTTGGACTGGGCCAGGAGATAGCAGCCCTGTGCCAGCTGCACGGTCCCAGAAAAGCAGCCCCGAGCATTTCTCTGAAGCAGGACCTCAGCCCTCTCGTGGTCCAGAACCTCACAATAGTAGAAGGGCCACATGGCCAGGAGAACGGTGAGAACAGAGATGACACCGTGAGTGTGATGACAGGGAAAACCACCGTAGGTCCTTCCCAAACCCCTTGTTACGTGACGGTGACGATGGTGTCCCATTTGTGTGGCCACAGAATTCCTTTGCTCCATTTGCGCCTGATCTCCTCTCCCCGGGAGCGGTTCCAGGGCAGCTGGCCCCTCCAGGAGGGCCCTGAGCCCATGCCCAGCCCTCTTGCTGCTTCCTCCCTCCCTGGGCCACCTGCCACCCCTCTCAGACTCACTGTCAGACCAGTGACCCTTGCCACTTCTGTGGAGGACACTGCCCACATTCCTGAGCAGCCCATGTGCCAGGGCCTGCCTGTGACCTCCTCACCCTGCTTGGGACTCTGAGTGGGCTGGGGAAGAGATAGAGAGCCCTGCACTTCTTGCTGTATGTCAGGGGCACCACACTATCCTGTGGACAGGACCAGAGATGGTCTCACAGCATGTGGAGCTACGTCCTCATCCGTTAAGGTTTTATTTTAATTTTCAGACCAGGTTGTACTCAGCGTCTAAGTTGCTCGGCCTCTAAGCCTGCTGCAATCGCAGGCGTGGGCCACCCCGCCGCTCCCCCAGCATGATGGCATGACGCATGAAGAGGCCTTCCCTTGCTGTCATCCATGTGACAGCAGCTGGCGAGGGCCCTGTGTCGCTGCCTGCGGTCCTGCCTTTGCAGAACGCTGCACGAACGGAATGTGGCGCACGGCACCTTCTGAGGGCAGCTTCTTTCACTCAGTAAACCAAGGTGAGAGTCAGACATCGAGCATGGATCAGGTTGGCTCTGGTATTTCCTCACTGAGCCCTTCGGCAGCGGCTGGGCATTCCCGCTTCCCTGCACCCTGCCGGCAGCTGGGGTGAGATTCATGTGCTCTACGCTTTGCCCCTGAGCCGCGAGCCAGGCTCGGATGCTTCCTTAGGGCCTGGTGACCTCAGGCCTGTTGCTGAGGCTCATCTGCCATCGGCCTCTCGGTGGGCCCAGAAATCTGGGCTGTTCTCCATGCACCGTTTCCTTGCCTTCCTGCGTCTCAGGTAGGTAGGCCTCAGACTTTCTGCCAGGCCCGTTTTTGCGTTCTCGTAGCAGTGCTTTTTGTACTAGGGAAGTTCAGCATTTCCATGAAGCGCAGCTTGTCAACTTCCTTTAATGGGTTGTGCTCTCGGTGAAGCCCTGAAACACAGCTCCAACCCGTCAGCCCTACAGGTTTTCACCTGAAATTTGATAGCATGATGCGTGTTGTATGTCTGTAGGCATGCGATTGGTTTTGAGTTCAAGTTTGGATGAATGTCAGTCTTTATCTTGTATAACAATATCTAATGCTTAAGGCAACTGCTAAAAAAATAGTCTTTTTCCATTGATGTTGTCACTTTGCACTGAAGCAGCCGACTGTCCCTGCCGTCTACCTGGAGTCTCGCCTGGTCCCGGAATCAGCTCTGTGCTGTCCTGGTCACATGTTATGGTGAAAAGCTTTGGGGTGGGCTTCTTGGTGAGCACTGTCTCTGCTTTTCTAGTTTCTTTACCTTTCAATATAAACTTTAGAACCAGCTTGTCATCATCTACAAAAATAAATTTCAGGACCAGGGATATAGCTCAGCGGCATAGCACCTGCCTGGCAAACACAAGGTCCTGAGCTTGATTCCTAGGACCAAATAAGTAAATTTTACCAGGACTTTGACTGAAGTTGTGCAAAACTTCTAGCCCACCCTGGAGAGAACCATGTCCTAGCGAGGCGCCCACTCCGCAGATGCAGTGGTGCCGTCTATTCCTGTGCGCGCGCTCCGAGTCCTGCTCACCTGGTCGCTGCTGGGTTTATGTTCAACACTGAGTTTTGCATTTCAGGCTCTACCTGCTCATGGCCGGTGTGGGGAGCACAGGTGCTAGGGACACCTGAGCCCAGAGGCTCAGGCCTGGGAGTGGGGGCACCTCCAGGACCTCATGCGGCTGCCCCAGAGCAGGAGGCTGAATTCGATCTCAGGCTCACCGTGTCCACTTTCCCCATAGAAGGACTAGGTGAGGGCCAAGGGGACACTGATACATGGCAGTCGCCCAGCTAGCAAGGAAGCCGGAGCAGAAGATTGCTGTCCTTGGCCGCCCTGGAGGTGAGCTGCAGTGCGAAGGTCTCGGCCCCTGTCGCAGCGAGAAAGCGGTGTCTGGGCACCCGGGCTGCGCTCTGTGGCCACACCTTCCCCAGCAGAGCTGCCCGGGTCGGGCTGGGAAACGCGCAGGCATGGCTGGCCAGGCTCTTGCACTGCTTGCATCCAGCCTGGGAAACAATGGCCTGGCGCTGTGGGACACTGTTGTGCCTTCTGGTTGGGCGTGGAGGTCACAGGCAGGACCTGGACCAGAGCCTCCGCTGCGGTGTTCAGGACACGGCTGACTTGTGCCGCTGTGTTGTTTTGCATGAGCTTGCTTGGAGAGCCTCTTCACGCGAGGAGTTTCTGCCGACTCTTACACTGTCTATCTCCTAGACACATTTCTTCCCGTCTCCTCTGCAGCCCTTTCCTTTTCTTGCCACATTGCAGTGGCAGCCTCAGCAGCAGGATGTAGAGTGGGGTGGCAGGAGCAATACCTTGACCCATCCCAGCCTTGCCCTGTGGGTGGCTGTGGGTCCCAGGCAAGGAAACCCCCTTCTTCCTTCCAACCCGGAGAGTCTCAAGCCCGAATAGATCCGCGTGTTGGCGATCGCTTCTCCGCCTCCGTGGAGTCAGCCACGTCACCTTACGTCTTTAGCTTTGTGACACGGTATGCGACACTGGCTGCTTTTCAGATGCCGGGCTGGCTGCAAGTCCCTCAACTGCCCTAGCAGCGCTGCATCACCTCATAGCTCGCTGGACATTGCTCCAGGCCTTCTGCGTTCACGTCCTCCCCTCCGTGTTCTCGCACGTGTTTCAGCGAGTCCCCAGACCTCCTCCCCTGGCTGATTACTTACACACTGTAAAGACACCTTCCTCGCACTGTCGCCTGGGCTGAGGCCTCCATCACACTGCCGCGGACATGCCTCTGTACTCCCCTGCCCCTTGCTCCGATTCTGCATCTGTGAACGCAGCACTGCTGTTAGGCCAGAGGTCAGCGGGGACCTCCGCAGCGGCCCAGGTGTCAGCATCTCAGGCCTCCCAGGCTGTGCGCTGGCTGCCTGGCTGCTGTGGCTGCGGGCTGCTACAGTCGGTTGTGGACGTGAATGAGGGTGAAGCTGCATTTCTGGTCAGGCCTCTGCTACCACCCTGTCCTGGGACTGCTTGTTCCCTGGCCTGGGCTGACCTGAGGAGGGGAGGGCGCTGGTCACCTCTGGGCCAGTGCTGGTCACCTCTGGGCCAGTGCTGGCTTGCTTGCCCAGTTTGCTTCCCACGTTCCACTTGGTTTTTTCCTAGAGCCCCGGCTCTCTGCTGAACTTCCCACTCAGTATCGCACAAGACCCACTTTTCCAACTAAAGCCTCTCAGATGCTAACTACAGTATTTAAAAACTCCCTGGCGGTTCAAGCCACTGCTTCCCATCTGAGTCAAGTCCTGACAGTGGCTCTGTCTCAAGGTGGTGTCCACGTTCCTGCCTGTCTGTGCATCCCGCGGCCATGGTGGCAGCAGCATCTGAGTACCCAGATGGCTAAGCACAGGGAAGGGGTCCTGGGCGTAGCTCCCCAGCTGGCCCTTCTCTGGCAGGGGTCTCAGAAAGTCCCTTCTCAAGTGAAGCGTTTGTACTTTCATACTTATGAGCCATGGTAGCTAGGCCCTTGGGCCCCCTAAGCCACCTTCTTCTCTCTGTAGAAAGCACTTGGTTTCTTTTTAATGGGTCTAATTTCTTTAGCAGCCACACTTCCCTTGGCCCCAGCTTCACGTGTAGTTCCTTCTAGGCTGAAATTTATGCTTATCATTTTTTCTGTTCTGCCCTTGTCCTGATTCTCTATAAATCTGGCTGAAAGCAGCCAGTGGTACCCATGCCACAGCCTGAACATTGGGCTGCTGTCCTGGTTACTTTTGCCTCATTGCTGAGACCAAATACCTGACAACCACCTAGGCACAAGCCATAACATCCCACCCCAGGCCCCCAAAGGCTTGTATACATCTCTCTATACAAACGGCATTTAGTCCATCTTGAAGGTTGCCAAAGTCCTAACTGTCTCAGCACTTCAGTCCACATTCAAAGTATCTGAGATCTAAGGCAAACTCTTAGCTGTCATCCCCTGTACAAACAAAACACAGTTAAATAATTCCAAAATTCAATGGCATAAGATAGAGATTACCTTTCAAAACGTGGAAGTGGGGTGACACAAAGGAATGGGACTGTCCCAACACCTGAGACAAAATACCCAACACCTAAAATTAAAGAAAGAACGGTGTATTCAGCTCATGGTTTGTGGAGGTTTTAGTCTAAAACTTAGCTGGCTCCAAGGCAGGGTGGCTTGGCACAGGGGCAATGGTTCAGTGTGTCAAAGGACAGCAAAAGCCCTAAGAGCGAAAGGGGAGAGCAAGCCTCTCTTCTTCCCTTATATCATGTGGAGGATGGATAACTGGGGCCAGCTTGTAACACTGAGCTGAACTGAGCCAGAGTTGTGCTGGGTGTGAGGGGCCTGCAGCACGAGCGGCAGAGCTGGAGAGGAAGGGGTTTAGGTTCCATTTGGAGCTATTGGTTCTCTTCCAGCTGTTGATTCTCCTGGAGGACCGTGTCATGCTGGCCTTCCTGATGAACTTGGCTGTGCCTGTCAGAGAGCTCAGGACCTTACTGTCGCTGAGAATGGCTGCTGTGCCCTCTGGGGGAGCTCTGGCCCTAACCTTGAGCATCGCTTCCTGGCTCCTGTGCAGATCCCTC
>NDGM010059477.1:0-10254 GCA_002564305.1 Octomys mimax | reverse complement strand
CTCTCTCTCTCTCTCTCTCCCTCCCTCCCTCCCTCCCTCCCTCCCTCCCTCCCTTCCTTCCTTTGTAAAAATAAAGCTTGGGAAAGGCAACCAGAAGAGTGATTTATACGGGCAAATGCTGGTTCTCGGCCTTGGCATCATATCTAAAGCTGTAGGTCCTTGCTGATCAAGGGAATGGTGGACAAGTTCCTAGCAAGTATTATTTTTCTCCAAATGTTACTGCACCTAATTTCAAAGGTAAGCCTGCCAGTCTCCTGACTCCCAGAGGCTTGTTGACGTTAATCAAGACAAAATTCCATAGCTGGCAGATAAGCCAGCATCTGTGGAAACCTCAGCAAAGTCACCATGCAAGCACCACAGGCGATATGCTGAGCAGCCAGGCATGAGGCCATGTGTCCCGGCGAGGCAGGCGGGGAAGGGCGCTCACGTCCAGTTGGGCTGCGGTGGGGGTTCAGACAGAAGAGAAGGAGACCAACCTCCATGGAAGCAGCTTGGGGACTTCACTGGAATAAAGCCTGAGGGGGATGACAGGTCGAGGCCAAGCGGTGCTGCAGAGGCCCGTGTGGTGTGGAGGTGGAAATTGCTGCCATCAACAGACAAGGCTAGTCCTGCCCTGGTTGTCCTAGGTCCTTGTCCATCCTCAGGTGTCTTCCTTTGCACTTATGCTTTCCTGTGCTGCCTTCCACAGTGCCTGTCGGCTTGATGAAGGGACCGAGATGTGCACTAGAGCACGAGTCTCGGAGACTGGTCACAGCCGTGGCAGCCTGCTCCTCTCTGGTAAAGCTGCTCTCCAGCATCTCTGCGGCCTCTCGCTGGGGAGAACCTGGGGCTTCTCTCCACCTTCACAGGGTGCCTGTGCCCATGCTGTCCACGTCAGTGCCGCTCTGGTGAGGGCCATGGGAGGCCACTCGGGTGCTGGAGCTTGGGGCAGCGACTGTGGATGCCTGAGGTGCTGCTCCCGTCCAGGCCTGGGCAGGGGGATGTGTGAGGAGCCACACCCTGAGGTCCCCGAGGTGCTGCTCCCTACTGCAATCAGCAAGGTCTACGACGACCATCTCTGTTTCACATTCCAAGTGTCTCAAGTTATTTTAAGATTGTCTTCTTGAGAACAAGGTAGTTTCCTGCTAAATTAAGAAATTTTGCTGCTGTGGGAATAGATCCCAGCAAGTGGTTTCAAGGCAGCCAACTAAGAAGCCAGCCCCAGGCCACTCACACTACCAAACTGGGACAAGGATCTCACTGCGCCTTGCTGGCTGCTGGTGCTGGTCGATTCATGCACCGCAAAGGCTTAATCAGTCATCTGCTCTGCGTGTGCTTGCCTGGTCGTGCAGCGCAGCACACCCAGGCTGGGGTCAGGGCTCAGCCTGGGCGTCTGTGGATGGAGGGAGGGTCCCCTGCTTCCTCCTGCCGTGGCATGGTGCGTCTCTCCTCTGCCTTCTGCCTGCTGCTGCCTCTGTCCTTACCACACCCAGCTGGGAGTGGTGGAGTCAGAACCAGGTGGGGTGCGACGGGGAGCAGGGAGCTGTCCCTGTGCTGGGCCTGGAGATGCGTGAAAGGTGCCTCAGTGTCAGGGTCAGACAGGAGGCAATGAAGGGCCAGCAGGAGCCGGGAGCGACTGCGAGGCCGGGAGCGGGAAGGCGAAGGCTGTGGAGCCCGGGTTAGTGCCCAGCGCAAGCATTCACACCCTGAATAGCGAACACAGTACGGGGTGCCGGTAGCGTGCAGGGCACTCGGCACGGCCCGCGTGTGGGTGGTCCTTAGCGCCAGTGAGCCCCAGTCACCGCACGGACACCGCGTACGCCGCTTTCCTGTGCCGTCTCTTGACCACACGACACTGGCACCTTAGTTGACACCCACTTGCTCATGGGGCAGCCCCAGTTCAGGCCTCCAGGCTTGGAGGGGAAGGCCCAGGACCGGACGGTGTCTAGTGTGGGTCCCGCTCCTCAGCTAGAGGGTTGGCCTGCGAGGAGCCCTTGGTGGCAGTGCGATCGGTGATGTGACATCCAGGAGGCCCAGAGCAGAGCCGCGGCTGAGGTGTGAGGGGCGAGATGCTACCCTCAGGGGAGCCTAAGAAGGAGGGACTCTACCCAGGGACCCAGGATGGAGGAGGTGGGTGAGGCAGGAGCCAGGCACTGGAAATGCTGAGCAGACCAGGGTGGGCCACTGGATGTCCACATGCCACACAGCCACGGGGGCACTCTCACTGTGTGGGGCAGCCCTCTCCTCCCCACCCTCATCTTTATCCTGAAGTGTGTGGCCAGCTGGTGTCCGATGGCCGTGCATTCTGTGAAGGCTTTGACTCTGTCATCAGGACAGGGCTGTACGTCTGAGTGCGAGGGACAGCTCGGAGGCAGATGTAGTCCTCTCTCCTGCCACCCGCTGCCTGCTCAGTGGAGAGCTGATACTGGCTTCTGCATAGTGACGGGTTCCTGCCAGGCAGGGAGGGGTCACCAGGGGAAGTTAGTCCACTGTTGCCGTTGCTCCCCTACAGGCGCAGGCACTTGCTTGTAGGGGTTTTAGCAAGGAGACTGTACCAAACGAAATGCCAAGGTAATAAGAACACAGCTCAGCAGACTCCTATATCATTCAGGGTTGAAACTATGAGGGAGCGACAGGAAAGGGCATGCTCTGCCTGGTGGAGAGAGGCACCGTGGCGTTGGTTTTGTTTCTGTGCATGGCACTGGGGGTCAGGCCCAGGGCCTCTGTGCTGAGCGACACCCAGCCCCCTCTCTTTTCTACGACATTGTGAGCAGCATCTCCCCAAGTCACTGAGTCTCCCAAGGTGCACCTGGACTTGCACCCCACCTGCCTCGGCCCCCAGAGTGCTGGGGTGACAGGAGTGCTGCCAGGCTCCTGAGCTGATTGGCTTTGAAGTGCTAAAATGAGCCCCATCACCAGCCCGTGTGCAGTGGCCGCCCACTCAACAGGAGAGAGGAGGAGCAAGCTGAGGTCCCAGTGACGAGGCACCGTCCTTGAGCGGCTCCAGCCCAGGCAGAGTCACTCCACGGAGCAGCACAGACAGTGGGGGCAGGCAAGTGACGCGAGGACACTTGCGGCTCTGGCCAGTGGTGTTGGGGTCCTGCAGCTCGGCGCGACTCTTCCCACTTGCTCACAAAGACACTGAGAAGCACTTGCCCCAATCTGGTGGCCAGCGGTCCTGGGGCTGCGCCTTGGCCTCGGGCTTGGAGAAGGGTCCTTCCAGTATTCAGGAAGAGGAAAGAACCCCCAAGAACTCTCCAGTCCCTCACGGCTCCAGCTGTGCTGCCTCTAGGTGGTGGACATTCTCTGTGGTTTTAGTCAACGTTAGCTCACAAAGAAAAAAGCTCTGGGGGCCAGCCAGATAGCTCAGTGGATTAAGCACCTGCTTAGGCAGACTCAGGGACTGGGGTGCGATCCCTGGCATGCTGAGCCAGCCCCGCGATGGAGACTGGGCGTGATGGCACATGCCTATAACCCCAGCGCTTGGGAGGCTGAAAACAGGAGGATCACTACGAGTCTGGTCTGTGTAGTGAGAGGCTGTAGACCCTGTACTAAATACAGAAAAAAAAAGAGAGAAGCTCTGTTTGGACCCAGCAGCCCTGGATGTGCAGGAAGAGGGCTCCTCTGCCGCTGAGGTGGGAGTGTGCTGCTCTTAGAGACAGACCAGGGCAGGTGGTGTGTGAGGTGCGGTGACACAGACAGCTGGAGCCAGAGGGTGTGGGGTGGCTCCACAGGCCCATGCCTGCACCTCACTTTGTCACCTGCAGAACTGTGCTGGGACCCACAGGGGCCCTCGGGTGAGGGGCGGAACTGTCAGATCAGGGCCCAGGGACTGACATTTGAGCTCTCCTGCCTGCAGGGCCCCGCATCTGTAGCCGCTGTGAGGTCCAGTGGTGTGGACGTGGGGCCGGGGCAGGAGTGGCAGGTGGGGGCCTTTCTGTGCCACAAGACACTTTCGTCAGGGAGGCAGCTTGCTACCTTAGGAGCCACAGTGTCCTTGGGATCTGACTAATGGAAAAGCTCAGGAGCTGCTGCCCGCAAGTGGCATTTTCAAAGGTCGGTGTGGTCTTCTGTACACTGTGGCTAAGTCTGCAGGTGGGCAAGGTCTGGGAGGCCGGGCCAGGCTTGGCGAGGCTGCCCTCCTCTGCTTATTGATCAAGCTTCTCTCCGTGGTTCAGTTTGGACGGCAAGCCGGGGCCCATGCTATGTCACCGCCTCTTATTGGTGGCACGACACTGTGGTTCGCTCATTTGCCTTTCTGTGGGTCCCCAGGACACCACTGTGCCCGGCGGGGTGGTGGACACATTTCAGGATCACCTTCCTGCCTGGCCACTGGGGCGCAGCTGAGGCAGGGGGTCGCTGGCTGCCCCTGTAGTGGGGGACAGTCTGCTCCGGGTCCTGGCCCCAGCGTGGAGGGCTTGTCCTGGGAGGAGCCCTGGCCCACAGGGCAGGTGTGATGCCAGCCCCAGCGCTGCTTGGTGAGATCCTCCGGGGGGATGTTGGCAGAGTCAGCAGCCAGAAAGGTCATCGTGGCGTCGCTAATTCTGGAAATATTTTCGCAGTAAGGTCAGACTTCTATATAGGGTGACAAAAACTAGAGCCAGCTAGAGTCTTGCACACAGCCAGAGCTCCCACAGAAGACCAGATGATGTAGCCATCAGTAAGCAATAAGGCTTTTTAAGAAAAAGATAATAGTTCCAATTTTAAAGACCTAAACACCGTAGTTTGTGTATTCAAGAGTGCTGACTAAAATAAGATAAACAAATTGTTGAAGATAATTATCTCTGTGTGACAGGGTTAGGGGACTGTATTTCCTTTTTATTGTGTCACCATGTTCTCTAAATATCCTACAAAACGCTAGTAATTATATAATCTGTAAAGACACAAGTATAAAGGAAGGTTTTCCTGCAGTAGAGACACATTCATAATTGATAACGTGGCTATTTATGAGTGGTGAAGATGTGTATGATTTATATTTTCATCTTAATTTTTGACAGTAATTTTATTGTTTATGAAATGAGCTACCTATCATTAATTAAAATATACTTTGCAGCATGTTTTTAAACTAACTGTATGGAAGGTTAGCAGCATGTCAGGCCGAGTGCGCTCCCCTGAGATTCTCAGAGACGCTACTCTCTGCACCACAAAGAGTTGCCAACTTGCTCGCTGTTTCCCCGAGTCTTGGGCTTTTCTCTCAAATCTGGCTCTGGAGAAGCCCCTGAAGCAGTGGGAAGGGACAGAGGACTACAGACGCCGGGCACAGGCCGGGGCGTGGTCGCAGGAGACCTCAACGCCACATGCATTCCTTGCCCGGGACCTGGAGAGCCGAGGCAGGATCCCCAAAGCCAAGCTCAGTGTGTCCCCCACCACGCGCTCCCCCAGCTCGCTCACAGGACTCGGTGGGGAGGCAGGAATGTCGCCTCAGGTGAGTCCCTGCCAGGCTGGCGGGCCTCATTTGCCTTGAGTGTAGGCGATGGGCCGTGTCCCAGGATCGCTGTCCCTGGGAAGAAGTGGCAGTGCCCCTGACAGAGGCCAGTGACTCAGGGGGCAAGGCATGTCCTTGCTGGACTTGAGGCCTGGTTTCCGCACTGCTGTCGGCAGGCAGGACATAGCTGGGCTTCACGCCTCCCCCTTCCCTGGCCTAAGACATGGGGCATGCTTGGCGGGCTCTCTGCAGCGTGCTGTCAGCCCAGCCCAGGTTCTCCACTTTGCTTAGCACGCATGGGAGCGCTCACCCCAAGCCTGTAGCATCCTGTGGTTAAGGCATGTGAGTCAACCTCAGTTCCCAGCCTCCAACCACACCTGGGCATGGGCTGCAGCGGGAGTCAGTCTGTCTGAGCACCACACAGGCATGAGCAGTGCCCTCGCGCGGCATCCTCAGGAAACGCACCTGCCTTACACGAATTAGCTTCTCCCAGCTGAAAGTAAACAGGTAACATGGGAACTTTTAAGCTCTTTCATTGATTTCCCCTCAGACGGGTTACCACTACACTGATGCACAGGGAGAAGGCTCAGCTCTTGGTAAAGGTGAAAGCCTCGCTCTGCGCGTCCATCTGGGACTCTTACTGTTCTGCCCCCCTTTGCAGTGTACTGGCAGGAAGAACCACACGTGTTGCCTCCACTGGTTATGCAAGAGAGTTCTCAAGGTGTCTGTGAGGTAGGAATGGAGTGGACGGAACTGTCCTGTGACATGCTCATCTTCCGTGTCCCAGCCTCTCCTGACGCCAGACACTTTCACACCTGCTTCCTGCCAGCGAGGGTCCTCTGGGTGCTGGCGGGCCACCTTGCCTCCAGGCTGCCTGCTGCTCTCCATGTTCCTGCTCGAGGGCTTCTACCCGTGCGTTTCCCTGAGTCTCTTCTGGAGGCTGAGGTTCTGCAGATGACGATGTCCCCTAGAGGCCTCGTGCTCCCCAAGTCACTGCAAGTTTGACACCAATAAGTAGGTTCATCATTGCCTGGGACACAGGAGCCAGGGTGTCTGGGACGGGTGCTTTGTGAAGAGATCTCAGACCCAGGTGTCCTCCTGAGGCAGGAGGTCCCTTATGCGGCTGTGGAGGGAAGCATTGTCAGCACCTCCAGCACTTCGCACAGCACGTGGCCCTGCAGACCACAGCAGCGGCATCGTCCTGGAGTATGCTAGCAAGGTGCAAGGTGGAAGGAACCCCTTTCCCTAAACTGCGGTGTACACAAGGCTGGGGTTTCCACATCTCTTCCCAAGAAATAGCTTGTGCAGCAGTGTTCTCAGGAAAAGAGCTCAGGAAAGGGCTGTGCCTTAGTCTGTGTGCCCTTGCTGTCACTGAGCGCCACAGGTGGGGTAACTTTTTGAGGAGAGAGGCTTAGTCATGGTTCTGGAAGCCCAAGTGTGTGGCACTGCTGTGCTTGGCACCCAGAGGTTTTCTTGTGGTGGGAACTCTCTGCAGGGCCCCAGGGCGGCCCTTCCACCCCTTGGCAGGGCAGAGCAAGTGCCCAGATCGGGTCCCTGCTGCTCGTGCCCTCCTGGCCTCACGGAGTCCTCGCCCATCTCGCCCAGGCCTCCAAAGGCTCCTGGCAGCCATGTCGACTGGACCCTGGCTTGAAGTCAGGATGTGCACTTTAGGCTCAGGGGATTTACCAAAAAGAATCTCATTTCACAGCATTCAAGCCTGGGCTGCCAGGCCTGTGCTGAGGGCCCCTGCTGGGCAGCGTCTGTGCTCCACACCACCTGTGCCCCAGGGCTCACTTCAGGAGCGTCACTGCGACCTGTACTCACCGAACTTCACTTCCCCTCGGCTCGTTAGCTACAAAACGCCCATTTTCTGAGATGTGGCAGCAGCTCTGGGCCCTTCTTAGGCATATGGAAACATTTGCTCCTCCCAGGAACAGAAACCTGTTAAAAGAGTGCTCACATCTTTCCACATGACGTAGAAACAGCTCTGGCTGACTGACAGAGCTGGGGCAGTTTTCCTACCCAGAATGCTCAAGTTCTGTCGCTTTATGATGAGCTACTTGAAGAAACTTTGAGAGAAACTGCTGTATACATTTTGCTTATAAATTCAGAATGTTTATAATTATCATGAAAATTTTTTTTCTCCCTAGAAATAATGCTGTCTTTGGCTGCCAAGAGGGGAAAGTCTCCTGACTTTCCTCACAGCTAAGGCTTATGAGCAGGTGGGTCATCAATATTTCATAACTCGCTTTTCATATTCAAGGTTTAAAGTGCTCCATAAACCTAAGCAGAGCACATGCACAGTCTCTCTCTGAGGCAAGAAAGTGGCGAGCACAGCTCGATAATCCATCTCGCACTCAGAACAGAGCCGTCTGAAGACAGATTCTTTGGCTCTTCGGTAGTTGAAAAATCCACCTGCAGAGATGAAAGCGAGCTGAGTCAGTGTGGGACCGAAATGGAAAGCGATGGGAGGGAGGAGGCGTGCGCCGGCAGGAAGGAGTCCTGTCTGGGGGGGGCGTCGGACTGGAGGCCAGAGCTGATTCAGTAGAGGCACCCCAGCACCAGCTCTTCACGCAATTCTCTGCTCTCCTGGGGTTTGAAATCCTCTTCAGTAGCCCAAGGGACTGTGGAGGGCTTATGTTAGTCACTGACTAGACGCCAGGCCAGGACGCAGGCTTGCAGAGGGGGCAGGTCAAGAGCTCCCAGGGTCCCCACAGGAGAGGCTGAGGCAAGCTTCCGGTGGGCACTACGGTCTCTCTGCACATAAGGTTGCAGAGTGGAGACCTTGGGGGCCCATCCTAGGCTAGAGACTTACACGCAGGCCTGGGGGACTTAGGGCACAGGCTTGGGTCCCGTGGGAAGGCCCCCACTGGGAAGCTTCCACCCGTGTGAGACCCTGAACAAGGGCGCCTGCAGCTTGGCCCTGGGCCTTACCAGCTCGAGCTCTGCTCTGTGATGCTGCCCAGCATGGCTATCACGCAGGTGCTGGATGGAGCTGTCAGGATGGGTTCTTTCAGAAGCTCCAAGGCTGAGATGACCACGCCCATTGCCTACTGTGAGGCCATGGCCACCTGGCCCCACCCAGGCTTTTATATAGGTGACCAAGTACACTTGTGTGGCCCTGGGGCCCACCTCCTGCCCAGGTATGAGCCCAAGCACTTCAAGGATCCTGGCCAGTGAGCTGGACAGGACAACGGGCTTTGCTGGGGCCTGGACCCCAGCTCCCAGAGCCTGTGCAGGGCAAGAAGGACGGGTTCTAGCCGGAGAGCTTCTCCTGCCCACCCCTTCCCAGGGCGCGGGGGCCTGGGTGCCGAGCATGGGAAGGGATGGTGGAGGCCTGCTTGCTGTGGGCATGCAGGAGCATGCCCAAGAGGTGCGAAACCTCCAGCCTTCCACAGAGCAGGGCTTTGTGCTGCAGAACCCGCAGCAGGGCTCAGGATGTGGACTTGCCGATCATGGCCTCCTGGCACTCTGGGCTTCGTGTGTTGGCGTGAGATGATCCCACCCATTCGGTGGGAACTGACTTCAGGTTGGAAGCTCGGATCTATCTCTTTCCGGCTTGTGACTGATGTGTGGTAGGAGCTCTTGGGATTGGGGCCAGGCCAGGGAGCACAGCTGGGCTGCCGTGGGTGTTTCGGCCCCAGCATTCAGGGGGCAGGTAGTGGAGACAGGCTCTGGTGCTGTGATGACAGCTTCGCAGGCTGTGGGCACGTCGGGAGCTGAGGCCAAGCTGTGGTTACGGTGGTCTGGGATATCCGGGGCTCTGTCAGTGGAGGATGTGTGTGACTCAGAACTGGTTTAGTGGGAAGGTAGCTGCATTGTTCGTCCAGGGCCACTGGCTCATTCAGTAGGCAGTGGGTTACATTTCCGACTCCAAGCTTGCTGGCGAAGCAATTGGATGTGGGACTCTGTAAACAATGATTGGAAAGCTCTCTAGCCCATCAGAAGCCGCAGAGGTGGGGTGGCCTTCGGGTGACTTACCTCGCTCAGATTCCAGCAGATCTGTGTGAACTCACCGTCCAGTTGATCTTCATGCCTGTCGCTGTGTGCACAGGGCACAGCTGGGCGAGTCCGGCAGCCAGGCAGGAAGGCTGAGGCCAGCGACCAGGTGAACTGAAGGCCAGGCCGGCTCACACCACACCACGGATCCTACGCCACCTGGGGCAGGTGTTGGGTATTGTCTTTTCTGATCACATAACCTTACGTTATAAAACATTCATGAATCAGAGTTAAATTTGAGGCTCTCGGGGACTTCAGATTCTGTGAGAGATGGCAGGGAGAAGAGTGTCTCTAGTGGAGAGGAGTGTCTTACAGCCGGGGGCCACTGGGAACTTGGCCTGAGCCCTCGGCTCCTACAGTGCCTTACAGCGAAGGCTTCAATAAGAGACAAATGGTATGGTTTGTGGGGAACCCAGGATGTCAGAGCTCTCCGGGAGCTGGGACAGCCACTTCTTGGGACATTCAGCATTTACTGAGTCTCAGACAAAGGCAGAGGAGAGGACGTAAAGGCAGGAAACTGAGCAAGGCCTTGGGGAAGTTCCGATCAAAGACTTCTCCAGGCAGCAGTTGTTGCCAACTAAGAGAGCTGTCCTATCTCTAAGGCTGCCATTTAGCCAGAGCCAAGTGGCCGCAGAACTGGAGGGACAGCCCTGGCTGCCTCGGCTGAGGCGTTACCTCGCCTTCAGAGCGCTGTGCTCAGCAACCGAACCCTGACACATCTGGCTCCCGTCTGGGGCGGGTCTGTGCCACAGCAGGCTCCCGGCCAAGTGGGTCCCCGTGCTCCAGCTGCTGGGGTCTTGCGATTGGAGTGATTTTGCCTGCAGCCAGCCAGGAGCTCTGAGTGCCGGGGG
>NDGM010059199.1:0-12124 GCA_002564305.1 Octomys mimax | reverse complement strand
TGGTGATAGACCTGGATCAAGTTTTAGTTTTTGGCATGTAGAGAGCCAGTTTTTCCAGCACCGATTGTTAAGGAGGCTGTCTTTCTTCCAGTAAGCATGTTTGCCCCCTTTGTTGACAATAAGGTGGCTAAGTGTGTTTGTAGAGGATTTTCATCTTCTAATCTATTCCATTGATCCTCAGGTCTATTCCATTGCCAGTGCCATGCTGATTTTATCACAGTAGCTTTGTAGTATAATTTTAAGTCAGGAATTGCAATGACTCCTGCCTTGTCTTTGTTGCCCAGGATTGCCTTTGGTATTCTAGGTCTTTACTGGTTCCGAAGAAATTTTAGGAATGTTTTCTCTAGGTCTGTGAGGTATGTTGGTAGTAGTTTGATAGAGATTGCATTACATGTTTACAGCAATTTTGGGAATATGGACATTTTCACAATATTGGTTCTTCCTATCCAGGAGCAGGGAATATCTTCCATTTTCTGTAATCCTCTACGACCTCTTTTTTCATAGTACTGTAGTTTGCCTTGAAAAGATCTTTGACTTCTTTAGTTAGACTAATTCCAAAGCATTTCATTTCCCATGGTGCTATCATAAAAGGTGTTGTTTCTCTAATTTCCCTCTCAGTGTATTTGATATCTGTGTAGAGGAATGCTATTGACTTTTGAGTATTGACATTGTATTCTGCTATGTTATTAAATTTGTGTATATATTCTAGTAGCTTCTTGGTGGAGTGTTTTGTGCCTTGCAAGTAAAGTATGATGTCATCTGCAAATAATGATAATTGAACTTCTTTAACTATGCTTATGACTTTTATTTCTCTCTCTTGTCTAATAGCTCTAGCTAATGATTCCAGAACTATATTTAGTAGGAGTTGTGAAAGATGATATCCTTGTCTTGTCATGAGTTTTGATAAGTACATGTCTTGAATTTTGATGAGAATCGTCCGTGGATTCCTGCTTATAGCATGTTAAGTCTTTTTTTAGAAAACCTTTCCAAAGTCTTCCTGCAACCCACTTCTAAAGGCTTCTGATCCAGAAAGTCATATATAATCTGATCATCAATCCCACTTCTGGTACCAAGTTTATTAGTCACTTTTTTCATTTCCAAGACAAAATACCCAGCTTCTGCAAAATATATAAGGAAAGGTTTATTTTGGCCCCCATGAAGATGAGTTTAGTCCTTGGTTGTTCTGAGCCAAAGAAGAAACCAAATGATGGAAGTAATCTGCTCAACCCATGGAAGCTATGAATCCGAAAGGAAATGGGAAGCCAGGAGCTTGAGTACATTTCTAATTCTTGTCCCAGTGACCTGTCTCTTCAAACAGGAACCTATCTGAGAATAAATGAAACATTGAAGGTATATTTTATATCTAAACTATACCACTGATAAAATGAAACAAAGAATCCATGAATAAATTTCATTTTGCATGGAAATGTAAGGCAATATTTAGATAATTGGAAGGACTTAATGTGTTGTTGAAATAGCTAATAATATTAAAACACACTAGATTTTATCAACCATTGTAAACATGATAAATTACAACTGGTTTTAAACTGCAAATGTAAGACATAAAGTCATACAAGAATGTATTAAGGGATTTTCTTAACCACAATGCAATTAGAAAAATTTTATAATTATGAGTCAAAAATTGAAAGGAAATGAAAAAAATACTGAATTTAATCATTAAAAGATAGCTTTTGTGTTGTAGAAAGAAAACTAAGTTAAAAAGAACACTTTATAAGCAAAGAAAAACCATACCCAATAAAGTATAAAAAAATGAAAGAATGGGAGAAGTATCTCAAAGTTATATTAGTTGAAGTTTTACTACATTAATATGTGAAATCTTCCTGTAAATAAAGTAGAGGTCAATGAGCAAAAATAATATGAACAGCTACTATTTTTTGCATTTTTAGGGAAAGATATACAGGGTGTTCAGGGTCTCATTACTGGATCAGACTCATAGTAATTCTCCTGTTTACAGCCTCCCAATAGCTGGGATTACAGGACACACCACCACAGCCAAGTCTCAATTACTGTCTCAGTGTGCCTTGGGGGCAGGGCAAGCATGGCAGGCTCAGGGATCAAACTCTGGGCTCCTGTGCCTGCTTACAGGCACTTTAATCCACTGAACTATTTGCCTGGCCCTTGAACAGCTAATTCACAGAAAAATAATTGCAAAATATATGTATATTTCACAGAAAAATAAATTCAAAGGGTATATGTGTGTTATAATGAAAGAATGTGGTAATGAAAGCTAGACATACTTATTCTCTCCAAAGTGTTAGGCAAGGATCACATTTACAATATATGATTCAGGATGAAGAAATTCAAGGACTTTTGTATGTTGTACTGGGGATTGCCAGATGATTTATTTCCCAGGGAACGTATTTGACACTATCCTGCTCTTAGCTTTGAGAAAAGTTTCATTTTAAGAATTCTTTCCCAAATCCACTAGTACATATATGGTTTGCATATATGCATATATCTATTAATGGCAATACTTTTTAAATAATAGCTAAAGACTGTAAGCAGAAATCAATTAAATGTTGGTCTCTCAGCTTCAAAATTATCATTCAGTAAATCACCGAATTAATATGATGAGATTGTGCCAAAAAGATTTCTATTGGCTTGCTGGCTTATGTTAGTCTCTGCCTGCAAGGGGGACTTCAACAAAATTTCAGCTCCCAGGGGAAATTCATACTAGCTTTCCTGTTGTGCTTCTAGTTCCTGTGAGCATCAGAACAATATCACTTGCTCATCTTAACAACATGAAGTTGTTCCCTGATGATTTAAATACTGTTCTATCATGTATTAAATGCTTTTGTATTGAATCTGAGATGGTGATTATAGAATTACTTTGTAAGAACAAATAATACCCAGGAAACTCTGGACTTTCCGCTAAGTAGTATTTGACTGTGTAGTTAACCATAGGAAAAATAGACAAAACTTATTTTATTTTTGTAACCACTCACAGAATTGCTTCCAAATTGTTCTAAGATTTAAATATTTTTTAAATCAACTGGAAAGAAACAGTAAACCATTTTTGCACACAGGTAGTAACTATGGTAAACAACCACACACCTATCTCCAGACAATGAAAAGAATAAAAATTACAATTAATCTGGAAACCTAAAGATCAGCTCAATATGTATAGGACTCATATTTCTGAAAAAAGGGCATTGCTTTGCTGGTACTGGCATCTCTGAGCTCTGAGTTTTTCAGAGTTGGCATATAGAATTACAAGAAAGTACACGGGGCAAACGTGTACTGGTTGGTACACACAATACCTTGATAAGGATCCATCTGTGAAAAGTAGAGAAACTCAAAAGGGATATCAATCCCTTTGAGAAACTTAAGTACTCAAAAACATCATATTTTGGAAAATTAAAGAATAAATTGATGCTCTCTGTTCTAGTTGAACTCTAATAAAAGAATGCATAAATGCTTATTGAGGTGAAGTTCTTTTTCATATTATTTCAGATACTACTTGAAAAATTGTAGAATTAAAACATTGCAATCAAGTGAAACAATGTATCTAGGCAATGATAATTACTATTCATACCACAAAAGACAGTATCCAGACCATTTATGCCTACTGGGAAAATTATATGTATATTTGTTATGGTTTGTGTCTAGTTGTCCCCCCAAAGCATCATGAAGTTATGGAGAAGAGTCTAGATTTTGTGATTAATTCCTGCTCCTGTGCTGGGATTATGGGTGTAAGTGCTCCACCCAGCCTGGGGCAGATAGCCTGAATGCAACATAAAGGAGACAAATGCTCTCTATAGTCATTTTGTTGCTGCTATTCCTCCTTTGCTCTTGCTGTTTTGCTATTTGCTGCTGCCATGAATTGCTGCCCTCTGCCATGTGGCACTCTTCCTGGGAGCTTGCCAAGTATGGCCTGAAACCTCCACAAACTGAGCTAAATAAACCTTTACTTCCTTAATTTGGGGTGTCAGGTATTTTGTCTAAGCAATGAGAGAAAAGTAACAGAGACAGAATTTGGTACCAGAGAAGTGGGGCATTGCTGTGACTAAACCTGGAATGATTTATGGGAAGAGATAGGTTTGGAGAGGTCACCTACATGAGAAGCACTGGAATAGCTTCAGAATATTCTGTATGGGAGATTCTGTTCAGAGATCAGAAGACCTGCCTGTAAAGACCAGCCTGGGTAGGTTTCTTGAAAGAAGGACTGCATTGGTTGTTGGATTCCAGAGGATGTGTATTTTGGCTTGGCAGAAGATTTGTCTGCATTTTTCTCATGTCCATAGATTTTGCCTGAGACTGAGATTCAGTGTGGTAGATTAATTAGTCTTGCAAATGAAATTGCAAGACAGTCAAATGTTGATGCAGTTGAATGGCTATTATTGAGGACTTTTAGTCAGACTTATGTGGATAATTAAGAGCAAAGAACCCAGAAGGATGATTTAAAATAAAGCTGAGGAATGCAAAGATAGAGCTCAGAGGATCTCCATTGCTGGGGAGATCCACTGCCTGAGGACATCTCAGGAAGTGCAGTTCTCCACCCTTTGCAGCCTCAGAACTGCAAAGGGGAAAACCTGCTTTGAGTAGAAAAACACAGAGCACCATGTTCTAGATAGGTGGTGGCAAGGAGAATTTGTTCCTCAGAATCAGGGTCAGAGTGCTCAGTGATCCAAGCACTCAACCCCTACAGCCAAGAGAGAAGAAAACCTGGCTATGGCCCCAGCTGGCAGCAGAACTTGGCATCATTGACATGGTGCTGGTTTTAGGTGCTTGCACAATGCAAGAGTTCTTAGGTTAAGAAGGCTTCAATTTCAGAACGTGTGCGAGGCCAGGCAGTGTGCCCCTTGGAGGGTAGTATGTCACACGGAGAGTGAGAAACTTAGCCTGCAGTGGAAATCCTGGAAATTTGTAAAGAGCAGGAATGTAGACCATCTGAGGGAAACTGCAAAGAGATAGCAAAGCCAGCATAAGAAGCCATGGGAACTACCACCAAGAGTGCCATAGGAGCAGGGCCACATGGAACTCATAATTTGCCGCAGATTGCTTCAGATGTTCCATTTGGAGTTATAGGACTTAATGTTTGTCCTTCTGGATTTTGGACTTGCTTTGGTCCCAGTGCTTCATATTTTGCTGTGTATACTTTTTGGAATGGTAATGTTTGTCTTGTGCCATTGAATGTTGGAAGTGTTTAACTTTTCTTTGGTACAGGGGCTCACAACTAGGGGTTTGCCTTAGACCTTGGAGGAGACTTGGGACTTGGACTTTTCAGTAATGGTAAAACTGTTAGGACTTGGGCAACTCTTAGAGATGGACTAAAATGCCTTTTTCATAAAGAAATGTACATAAGTCTTTGGGGGTCCAGAGGCAGAATGTTATAGTTTGTGTGTATTTGTTCCCCCAAAGCCTCATGCAGTTATAGAGCAGATTTCTAGAGTTTGTGATTAATTTCTGATCCAGTGATGGAATTATGGGTGTAAATGCTGCTGGGATTATCAGTGTGAGTGCTACTTCTAGCCTGGGGTGGATAGCCTGAATGAAACATAGGGAGACAGACTTGCTCTCTATGGCCATTTTATTGCTGCTGCTGCTCCTTCCTTGTGCTCTTGCTGTTTTTCTGTTTTCTACCACCTTGAACTTCTGCCCTCTGCCATGTGGCACTCTGCCTGGAAGCCAGCTGAGTATGGACTGAAACTTCTACAAAATGTGAGCTAAATAAACCTTTCCTTCCTTAACTTTGGGTGTCTGGTATTTTGTCCCAGCAACAAGAGGAAAGAAACTGAGAAAAATTCTATGAGTTACTTTTATGAAAAAAGCACAGCAGTGAATCTAAAACTAATTTACATTAAGTAAGAAAACAGAGTATCATGTTTTACCCCATTGTGTGACAATAGGCAAAATTAAGACTCAGTATTACTCTGTTGACCAAATAGCAGTTTTCTTCACAAATAAATGCCAGCGAAATAAAATGAGGGAATACAAAGCCATGTAGTAACTAACTCTAAACAAGCATAACAGAACTACAATCTATGAATATTTCTTGGTTTCTAAATGCTTTCTAGAATTTTCTTCAAAACAACTCAACATGTATTGAAGGCCAAGGAAATATGAGGACAGAAGAAACATTGACCACTCTTGAAAATTATAAAACTTGAGAATTGCACACACAGAATTTATTTATTTTTATATTGATATTTTAAATTTGGAATTTTAGACTATGTATGTATGTTTAATCTATTCATTTATAGTATATTTTGTTGAGTTTCATAATAATAATGATTAAACATAAAAACCTCTGGGTACTATGATATTTTGTTCCTCATAAATGCATATTAAATGTATAACTACATATTCTATCTCTTATTGCTATGGAATTTCTGGTGCCTTATAGTAATTGTAAAAGACAAAAAAGATAGAAAAGAAAAAAGAAAAAAAGACAAAAATTTCAACATTTTAAAATTAGGATTTCATTTTGGTTAACAGTGCATCTTTGACAATGGCATAAATAATATTTTGCAAACTTCTTGGTGAATAACATTCATGAACATTGTTTGTGTAAAGGTGACACCTAATTTTCTGTCAATAATTACTTTACATAGAATTGTATTTGAGTAGGATAGGCCAGATAGATCAGTGGATTAAAGCACCTCTGCTTAGGCAGACTCAGGGACCAGAGTTCAATCCCCAGAGTGCTGTGCCAGCCCTGCCCCGGGGGCACACTGAGACTGTGTCTGAGATGGTGTGGTGCCACACACCTGCAATCCCAGTGCTTGGGAGGATAAAAATAGGAGGATCACTATGAGTCCAATCTGTGTAGTGAGACCCTGTGTACCCTGTACTAAATACATTTAAAAAATCATGTTTGACTATAGAAATTCAATGATAACAAAGTAAATCAGTCTAGTTACTACTTTAGAGATTACTTTCCAGTGGTGAAAAGCAACTTCCGTTCACCATTCACAATTAAAGTAAGAAATAATGTGTGGCATTGCGTACTGTAGTGGTCAATACATTGTGTCAACTTGGCTGAATCACGAGTTCCACACCTTGGGCCATGGGGCCCCTCCCCACAGGGTGGGGAGTGCCAGCCCTAGGGTAGGAAGGGATCTGCCTGGGGGGATGCTGCCCCAGAGTGACTCAGCATGAAAAGGGCATATATAGGGATTCAGAAAGAAGTAGGTGGTCCACTTTCTCAGAGGCACTTTAGTCTTTGCAGTCAGCTTGGACTTTATCTCCTGGCTTCTTGTGCAGACCTTTCAGCCTCTGGCTTGGATCCTTCACCTTTCAGTCACAGATTTTTCAGTCTTCTGTTGCAGACACATCAGCCAACTGATAGAGACTTGCAGGGAGCACTGCAGTGAGCTTCAGACCTTGGGACTGAATCCTTCAGTCTCAAGTGTGCAGACACCCTCTGCACACTTCCTTATCCAACTCTGCAGCTGATCATTGTAAGCCAACCTTGTAATTTCTCATACATTTGTACATCTTGTGTTATATGTGTTCCTTGTATTATATCTGTTCCTTTAGGAAAACTCTGACTAATACGCATACCAATAGAGGCAGATGGAAAAATATTTCAAATCCCTAAGAAGCTAATCCAGAAGTGTTATATACAAGATCAGCTATCTATATTTCTGCAGCTCCTCTCATTAATTTCTAAGTATGGTTTTCTTGTTTCATTTTATTTAGTAAACATTCTGTCTAATTAATAGATTATTCTTCTCTATTTATTCTATTAACATATATTTTACTCTCATTCTTTGTCCCTTTATTGAGATCCTGAGGTAAAAGAAAAAAATGTATTTAATCTGCTACTGTGAGCCAGAAGGTATAAGTTACTTTGTTTAATGAGATATTCATTAACCGAAGGAAAATTCAGAAACACATAAAGTATATTTAAAAAATAGATTTTTATTTGCCTTTATTGTGTGTTTAATTTTATTTAATTGATACATGTTAAATGTATTAAATATAAAATAACCAGTTTATCTTTAAAATGTTGCCTCCCTGATCATAATTATAAGATGTTGGGAGCCCTAGAAGCTGAAATTGATCCTATGTGGGAGGCAGGATAAGGCCTCATGACCTTTGCAGTGAAACTACCTCAGCCTTAAGAAAAACATTGTGCAGGGACATTGTGGGCTACTAGTTGCTAGGCAACCCTTATGTCATGTGTTACTAACTTTGCAAAGGTATAAAAAATGTCCATACTGATGCTCAAGGAGACATCTCACCAATCAGGCAGACAAGTCACCACCTAACTCAGCTTTTGTCTTATCTATCCTTTCCTTATTCCTGCTATAATTTTCCCCTGATAGAGACCCACTTATCCTTACAACAAAGTAAGCCACAGTGAAAATTCTATACATAAATGTCTACCTAAGTATCTGAATATTTCCTTTGGATTTCATGTATAAGTAAAAAGTTTGGGATCAAAGTAAATTAGATATTTCAAATTTATAATTTATATGCCAAATTGAATTTCAGAATATACTTATTAACATAGTAGAGGAGGCCCTCTCTCACCAATGATTAATGTTTTAAAAAAGGTTCCAATTAAATAGATAGCAATTGCATCAGGCTTTCTTTGTTCTTTATTAAGCTTTTTAGTTTTAACTGATTCTGTCACTTTTATGAATCATCTCCTTGGATCCTGCTATGGCGTAGACCTAAAATGTCCTCCAAAATCTTACGTGTTCACAATTGGAGCTTTTGGAAGACAACTGGATTCTGAGGCCTTTAACTTCATAAGTAGATTATGCTATTGATGAGATTATAGATTCATGCCATTTTTGAAAGATCATGGACATTAAGAGATGGGCTCTAGTTGAAGGCACTGGTTATTGGGGCATGACCTTAGTTACTATACATACTTATTCCTCTCTAGCACTTTCTCTCCCTCTGTACTTCCTGGTGCCACAAGATGATCAGCATTCTTGTGCCATGCACTTCCTTTATGATACTTCTGCCTCACCACAAAGCTGAAAGCATAGCCATGGACCAAACCTCTGAGACTGTCAGCCAAAATAAATCTTTCCTTCTTGAGTTATTCTCAGAAGTTTGGTCACAACAATGAAAAGGGGGCTAACATAAGTCTTTTGCTACTTTTTTACAATTATTATATTTAATTATTGCATTTAAAAATTTTAGAGCAAAATTTGTTCCCTATTAAAGTATCTACATATAATCATAGTTTTGTTTTAGAAATTGAGTGAAAGCTCCAATACTTTTTTCCCCTGTAAGTATCGTCATTACCTGTATACAACAAGCACATTAATAATATCTTAAAAGTAAGTCATAAACAATAGAAGGAATAAGAAAATTGTAATTGTTAAAGGTTTAACCCCCATCACATATATGCACACCATGGAGAAATAGTTTTAGGCAAGTCACTCAGACAATGAAGAAATGTACTACATAGCACAGCATCTACTGAGATGCTGTCACTCTGTCAACATTTGGTAGTTGAATAACTCAGGGGAATATGAGCAGAGGACTGTGGAGGCAGATCATGCTGGCCTGGGCCACTCCTTTTACTGTTTTCTATGATTTGATGTTTATTAAGGCAAATGAGAAATTCTTCCTTTGTTTTATTTTTTGTGTTAGTATTCCTGAAAGTAATCACATGCATGACGCTCCTTCATGATGACATCAGTGTTTATTAGTTGGTGCTGTCAAAAATTTTAATATCTTCAAAATGAAGTTGGACAAATACAGTAATTTCTCCTCTATGAATCACAATAATGGAAAGTTTATTAAACTTCACATTCAAAGCAGATACAATTGCAAACATTAAGACTTCTTTAAATAGCACATGCTGCAGTTGTTTCTATAGCAATAAAAAAACCCTTCAAGCTATTTTATAATTACTCTTTTTGGGCAAATGATCACAGTTTTTAAAAAATCAAAATTGTAAAAAAAAATGAAAATCACATTAAAGATATTTTTGGTAAAATGATTTTTGTGAGGCACAGTTATTAATTTACAGTATATTTTTGTAACTTTTAATGGATATGTGAATACATTTATTCACAGTTATTGTGACCAGCTCAGACTGAGTAAAAGAATTAATATATTTTCAGTGAATTTGAGCTTCAAGTTCAAAAAGTAAATAAGAGAAAACTAATGAGATTAGTCATAATAAGGTAGCTGTGCATTAGATTTTTTTATATAGTCTGAATATTTGTTTTTGCATTCTACTAAGTTCCCAACTTCAGAATTTATGTATGACCTTTCTATCTTGCCTGTGATCATTTTATGTAAGTATCTTTATGGTTGAGAGATACCTAGCTACAAAAAAGGAACCTAGTCTGGGATGGGTATTAGAAAAACATGACCTTTCATGAAATCTTTACTTCTGTGATAGAAGTAACATGTAGAATGAAAGAGCAAAGTTGGCACTCTTGTATTTGATAAAATGATGATACAATCCATTTGAGTCTGAATAGACAAGATTTTACTGATAATACTTGATCTTTTGAAAGAAACTCTGCCTCAAACAAGAATTGTGACACCTATTTTATTGATAAATTGGTAGAATTTCTCTTTTAGTATAAGCTAATTTAGGTTGATTTCCTGCTTTTTGTTAGACAACTGTTTCTTGATGCCTTATGTAAACGTGGAACATATGACTTCTATGTTCACCTATATGAGAAAAGTTAAGTTGTTATTAGATCAGGTAAATTAGTGTAGAAGGAGGCATTATGTGCAGAGAAACAGAGCCAGATATAGTAACAGTTAAAGCTTAGGTAAGAGCTGTCCCTTGGGAGACATTAAGTAAATTAACGGCATTTGGGGGCCTCTTGTTGCATGCCTTAGGCTTATAATTTATTATTTTCTCCTCTAACAAAAAGGAGAATGCAAAACCCTTCTATTCATTACAGAGTTGAAATCACAGGGCACACAACTGCCTCACAACTTGGAGAGACAAGCAGGAATATGTAGAGAATTACAACACACTAGAGCACAAATCCATACTGTAGTGTACCCTCATGTAGAGGACAGATACCTGAGTCTTAAAATTTTCAGGGAACAGGCTACAGAGGGCACTTTCTTGTGAATTTTACCACCAGCTGTCCTATCACATCTCCCCAGTCTGATAATTCTAGTCTTAACAAGGCTTGACATTAAGAAAAAAAAGAATTGCTAGAATCCATCCAGCGAAGGTTTTACCAGAACCAATTCAACCATATCTATCCATCGTTTATTTTCCAAGGATAGAAGCAGCAGAAACAAACATTTGTGAAATTCATGGTCCAGAGACATAAGCTTGCTAAAAGGCTTTGACTTGAATGAAATTCTATACCTAGGCAAAATCAAAAGTCACAAAAATCTAAACATAAAATCATCAGCGAAAAAAATTTAAAGAAGATAGATGGGAGCAAAAATCCCTAGGTATGGAGAAACAAGTATAATAGATCTTTTAAAGACTCCTCGAAGTCATGCAGCAAGAAATATTTGAATGTTGATAGGAGAAAACCTTCCCAACCAGTAGTCAATATCCTGTTATGACATACTTTAATGTAAAGGAGTTATAAGGGCATTCTCAGACAAAATCTTCAAGCAATTATTGCTGAAAGAACTTCCTTAGAAGAAATATATAATGCTCTTCTGACACAATGAAAATGACAGGGATCATAAAATTGAGATGATGTAAAGAAACAAAAAGGAATAGAGAAAGAATAACAAGGAAAATCAACTTGTATTTCTCACTTAACTGACTGAAGAAAATGCTTTTAATAATAACAATATTTTCAATGTTATAGCTAACTGAAATGAATGACAGCAATTTAAAATAAATGGGAGATGAACTGGAAATAATTTTATATTATAAGGTAATTAAACCACCTTCAAAGCAGTACAGTTTTATTTCAAAATACATTCGGTGCACCTGTAAATGTATATTGTAATCTATGGGAGTAGCCACTAAGAAAATGAACAAAATAATATGTACATGTTAAGTGCCACATGAAAGGGGTTGGGGAGATGACTCAGTAGAATAAGCACTTCCCTGGCAAGTGCAAGGCCCTGAGTTCAATCCCTGGTTCCAGCAAAAAACAAGAAAAGAAAAGCCACATGAAATTGAATCTTTTTTTCATAATTTTATTGATAAACAAATAGCAATGAGACAGTTTCAAATCAAATCGCT